>JACCPG010001995.1:0-14114 GCA_016069955.1 Drepana arcuata | reverse complement strand
CTTTTCCGGTGATATAATTACGTGTTAACGTGACAGAGGACGAGTTTGTCGCCGTCTCTAGGGCAAAGCTCGTGGGTTTTTAGTTTTTATTGGTGTCGGTTTTTAAACCTGCAACCATATCTGCAAATCTCATTAGGTACTACGGCTACCCGGTCTAATGATCAGAGCTCCTAACTGCGATGCTGTAGTTCTCAGGTTCGATTCCCGTTAAAGGCAGATAATTGTGTGTTCAACACGAATATTTTTACCATTATCTTCGACGTCTTACGTAATTATCTATATTTATATATTTAAGTATATATATCGATGTCTAGTTACCATAAGTACAAGATTGGCTTAATTTGGGACTTGATCAATTTGTGTGGAGTTGTCCCAAGGTATTAAGGTACGGTAATTAATTACTCGTCCACGATGATAATCTTGTTCAACATAAATATTGATCTATGCAGCAAAAAGTATGATTGACATTGTAGAGCCTACTCGCCACAGACACTTTTTTGTGCGATTTTATTAAGCCCTGAAATGCCGGTAGAGCGTCATTTTTGGAAAAGAAATACTATTCCGTCCGCGAAGTCGCTGCATTTTCCATCTAAAGGTAGAGCACAAATTACGTGATTACAAATTTAAACCTTACAATACAATGTATTACGTTTAATAGCTTCCAGTCAAACTAACCTTGAGTGTGAACCTACAAAATATCAAAACATTTTTCTCATCAGATAAAGATTTATAGTCGATTACTAAACGAATCAAACAACAAAAGATGAGAATTTATGTTGGACGTTAAATGTACCTCTTACAAAGATTAACTAGGAGTAGACGCTCCATTTAGGCGATTAAGCTTTGTTAATAAGCGTTCTGCTGAGGCCAACAAAAGGGTGACAAATAATTCGTTTATGTTCGCTAGCTATGGAGCGACGATCATTCAACTAGACGGCTTTGAAATATTTACACTTTACTGATAAACCTATAAATCTTCAATGTATTGAACAGAGTGGGATATTTTTCATCGAGTCCCTCGCTCATCACAGTACACGGCGCATTTTTTGTCATAGTCCAAAGATTAATTTATTTTCATATTCTGTGTAAAACAAACATGTGTACCTACTTTCATGAATAGCCTAAGATTCTTTGACTCGGTTCTCTAGTACTACTCGCAGATAGTCAACCTTGTAAGATATTCAGCGTTTAAAATATAAATGTTAACACAAAAATATATTTTATTTACCCGTGTGGTAATCTGCATATGTTTAAGAAGAAATTCAATGACTTATGGATTGCCGCGTCTGAGGGACGGCGACAAACTCGAAACCTGTTATGTTGGCACCTTCATATATCCCTGTTTACCTCTTTGGGGATCGCTACCAAGGGCAAGACTGGTGAATGTGGATAAAGCGAAAAAGGTTGGTAAGGCTGGTGTTCTTCTCTCTCTGCCCTCCCTTTGAGGTAATTTTAGCTAGTTACGCATATTAGCTATCTCAAAAGAGAGTCAATAGATGAACAGAATATTTTAATTGCTTATATTGTAGGGATATAAATAGCTTCATAATAAAACATTTGCGCAATTTTACATGAAAACACAATTTTGGTCAGCGGTGGGCGTGGCATTACCGTAATTTAAGTGACCACTTTGACACGTGTGACACGCGTAACACATTGAGACATTTTCATCGCATTATGACGGTCGAATTAAATAAAAAATGATGAAAAGATAAATTTTTCTTTGCTTAATGTGAAGATTGAACATTTTTGTTATAACGTCTAGTGTACATTATGACTAGTTAGATTAGTTGGTGACAACAGTACTGCTAAAGACGGTGGTGAAAAAAAAGAGAAAAATGGGTAGGTCACCTGATACCGGCTTCTTTAAGGACATCTTATAAGGAAAGGAGGAAGGGGGCGACTAAGACTAACTTATATAGGTTGTAGCGTTTCGTAATGGACTGATAATATAGATACATGGCTCGCAGGGGTTCAACCGTTCAGATGTGTGTTGAAACAAAACTGAATCCATCAGAGAATCGCCGTTGAGCGTGAAATTGCCAAAAACTTCCCAAAATCGATCACGAATCAAATGACACTTTGAAATTGTAAACCTAACTGAAGAGCGAATCGGATGGACTGGGAAAACAATTAACGCAAACGGGCGATGCGAAAAATTGGAATAATCAACGGATGCGGTGTTGAATAACGTTCGCATTTTAATAAATGTAATTTTTCAACAGCTCTCACATTTCCGCATGTCACTTTTTTGAGGTCATTCGAGCGTATGACCTATTTATGGAATGTCAAAAAACAACATGTTGCCGTACTTCTGTAATTTGCATGTCTTCCCACGAGGTCCCCAAGAGTATAATAATATCTTCGTTCGGTGCAGCGGCACCGGAGATATATGTGTTTAGTTGCCATCGAGCCAGATTTGCCAGTCCGCTACCCGCCGCTCACATATTTAATTTAACGTAAAATTTTCGTGGGCTTGCTTACGATATAGTTTTTTACAGTAAAACTCATTGGTATCGATCGGGGTTTGAATTTCGACTTCGAAATATTAAAATGTAGTAAAAAAAAGGTAAGACAGAGGTGTAGAAGTAGTACCCACACACCCACTTTCCACCAGAGATATATTTCAGGTGCTATCCTGACAGATGGCGTGTCCGTCGCCGTTACTACGCACGACTATTATTATATACATACGCTTTTGTATTTCTTCTCAAGCGTAAGCAGGTTTCCTTTCGATGTTTTCATCGTCATCTTTAAATCCTCAAATCACTGTACGTAAGTTAAAAAAAACTCATTGGTACAGTCTGGATTCGTACTTGCAATCTTTGTGTTGCAGGCAACTACTCAAGCCACTCTGCCACCACGGCTCCTATTTATATGTCAACTTAATACATTGTCAAAACAAAATAAATCATTGCCAAAAGGTGTCAAAAGACATGTAATAACCGGAGCCAATGAAAAGAAATGACAAATCAAAGCAAATTATTGCCTCCTTCATAGTCTTTGTTGTTTTGCTGAAATATTGTGACAAGCGTTTGATGACGCACGATGTATTTTAGTCACGAAAGAAGCGAATATCTCTTGTAAGTTATTTTTGTATCAGAAACTTTCTTAAATATATTTTTGGTTTACAAGTATAATAATGCTCTAGACATCTCATAGCAATTTGATCGTATACTAGAAGTGTGTAAGCTAAAGGCATGAGTGATTGATAGACATATACGTAGATAAAATACTCATAAAATTAATATGGACATCGCAAGAATATTTGTTGCGGTTGGCATCGCGGCTGGCATCGCCACCATTTAACCAAAGAAGTTAGGGCTACACCAACTATTGTGAGATACGTAAACGAAAGTAACTTTTTGGTAACGGCCTTGTTTTGTTTCACTCCTTAAGTTTTCATCTATAGCGCAGTACACTAACTAATTAATTAATTTATTTATGTTACGGCTAAATGGAAAATACTCAATGCTCCTTAATACCCAACGATTTTTTTTCAAGCTATAATTATGAAAACGTCTAACAAAATGTCCTCGCTAAAGCGCTTCAAGTCTCCTCTAAAATACTATATAATAATACTAAGCATGTAAGTCAGACGTGTTTCCGCTTTGGGATCCAGCATTCACGTAAATTTGTATGTACATTTATGTATATATTATATACTGCATTAATTAATGATTTTATTTATTCGATAATAAAATAATATAATATTATGTTATATATACATGATGGTAAGCGATTATCAGCCTGTGGGCGCTTGCGACACCAAATCACTAGCTCGTTTCCGGCTCTTCTGAAATAATTTCACACCCTTCCTAAAGAACTCCATATTTTACCTTTAGTATATCTTTTTGCCCCTCTGACACTGAACCCTTATGAAGTTAATTGTATGTCATTATTTATACTTCATAATTACAGCAAATGGTGCATGAGGCTTAAATTCCGGCCATTTACAAATTTCACCCAAACCTATTCATTAACATTTTAAAGGACAGAGTTACCGATAGCTCGTTGAAAGCTAGGAAATTGGGCATAACGCACCCATTAATATTTCAGCAACTTCCTGGCAATTAAACGGCGTAAATTTTACAAGCAAATATCGATCCTATGCCTATACGTACCATGGTTGAATTTTAAGATTGACCGTTGTTTAGAGAAACTCCTATGTAAAGATGTTCAAGTGCTCATAGGTTTATACAGACACATACCAAAACGTATAGCTTGGCGCTCCCCAAAGTTAAACTGGAAATTTTAATACATTTCTTCTGGGGTGTCTATGTTAAGGAGGGCTTACATAATGTGATTTTTCCTTAAAAAAGTAATATGATTGTTACTGTATTGATTTAAAAAAATACGATTTAATTGTAAATTACTGTATCAAGTTTTCTAAACTTAAGTACCTACCTATAGTGATGACGATGTTTTCCTACGAATTTTCCTTCACCGTAAAGCTCGTGGTGTGACTAATCACGGTACTTAAGTTCAGAAAAACTCGGGATTCGAACTTGCGATCTTTATGTCACTAGCAACTTCTCGTACCACTCGGCCACCACGGCTTTAAATGTTCTTTTGGCGTTCCTAATAATTAGGAGTTCTGTATCGTTTGGGATCAGTTGATGTATATGTATACGTGCTATCTTAATATATATAAATCACGTGTCACGTTGTTTGTCCGCGATGGACTCATAAACTACTAAACCGGTTTCAATCAAATTTGCACACTGTGTGCAGTTTGATCCAACTTAAAACATAGGATAGCTTACATCACAATTGGACCCGATAGGTGGGGCTGCGATTGTGTTTCAGGAAGTTTAACTTTTTCACCCGGGCGAAGCTGGGCGGGACAGTTAGTATGTATATATATTGCTGACGTATATATATTTTCTAATTGAATTACTATTATTATTATCACATATACATAAAACTGTTCCGTTTGTATTACGAGCCAGGCATGCGAATCGAATCTAAAATTAAAATCTATTTCACTACCCTGTTCTCGGTGAAGCCCACTCTCGCTGAAATGTTAGAATTTTCATCGTACTTCGTATTTTTTTAATAAAAGGGAGGCTTTGATTTGCCACATGAAACGGAATATACATTCAACCTTCTCCATATTCAGTATTATTGTAACGTGTCTTTATTAAAAGTAACAATGTTTCGAAAATATATCATTTATGATGACTTACCTTAAAATTTAATAAAAATAATATATCCTCACGCCTTCCCACAAGGGTCCCTGAAGGGGTAGGCAGAGGTGTATAGGTAATACCCACACACCCACTTTCTGCCAGAAGTATATTAGGTGTCAACGTGACAGATGGCGAGTCCATCGCCGTTACTCAAGCACGACTATACATACGCCTTCTCAGACGTATGCAGGTTTCCTCTCGATGTTTTCCTTCACCGTTCAGCTCGTGGTGTGACTAATCACTGTACTTAAGTTCAGAAAAACTCATTGGTACAGTCGGGATTCGAACTTGCGACCTTTGCGTCGCAGGCAACTGCTCGAACAGCTCGGCCACCATGGCTAAAATACTAATTAAAATTCAATACGATTGTTTACAATTTAAATATATTTACTTATATGTTGTTACAATGCGTATCGATATTTTTCTGATGATAGAGTAATAATATACAAATATCTGCTATCCTCTCATTACGAAGCGGTTCTTCGATTCAAAGCGATCAACGGGCTAAGGAACTGTAGACCAATGAAAGAGAAAGACATTTTTAAGGCAAGTCGCTGGTTAGCGAGGTATTATAGATAGTTCCATTCACGAATTTCTAGTCGAGGGGGCTGCGTGATGCGGGGAGTATAAGCCAAGTCCATTCATTGTAGTGTGCGTGTGCACTCACAGGTAAACAGAGTGTACCGATAATTCTCAAACATTAGTGGAAGGTTACACACTTGCATAATAAAACTATGAGGCAGAATAGTGGGATGCGTGTTCGTGAATGTAATTTTTTAATAGAAGGCTAGTTGAGGACAGTGATAACTTCGTTCCTTCCATTGTTCATATTGGAGATCATACCACTGGGTAACAGGCGGTAAGGAGTGGTTGTGTACCAAATTATGCCCAAAAAATATTCCTACGCTTGATCTGTTTCTGAGTTGATCGTATTCTAAACATCAATACTTTCTGTATTTGTAGTGTTTTTAATAGGATTTTTACGTCTCAAGTAGCATCGAAAGAGTGAAATATTATCTATGTACTTTCATGTTTCTTAAGTATTTTCCAAGCTAATTCAAAAGGTCTTATATCAGTATAAAAGGATATATTGTCTTAGGAAACTAACGAAAACTTCTTGTAAAATTTAAGAGACAATATGTCAGACATAAATTTGAATGTAGGTACATATATTTTTTTTTCTAATAGGCCAAAATGCTAAATAGTCCATTGAAATGTTACATTTTTTAGGCCTCACCTTGCGTTTCTTAGAGGACGCAATTTTATTTTTTTGATGTGTAGGGGGGGTAACTGTAAAGCTAAAATCAAGTTTGTGGGGTCGCCACCCTTGTCCCACGGCCGCCATCTTGAAAATAGGGGTTGAAACGGTTTTTACGATATATCTCTTAAACTATTTATCTGATAAAAAAAATTTGTTAACGTTTTTTGTTGCTAATTAAATTCTCTATAACTTTGGTCCAGTAATTTTTGTCGTAAAACTATAAATAAAAAAGTTATAAGTGAAAATGTTCAGAAATTCGAGAAAAAAATTTATATTTTTCGATATAACTTTTTTTTTTATCATTTTACGAAAAAACAATATCAGACCATTTTTGTAGATCGTTTTTTAAGGAACAACCTTTATAAGCAACATTTTTTCATTAAGTCAATAGCTAAGGTTTTACAGCGCTCCGAAGTGAGTACTATTTTTCAGTACTCTTAACTATACATATTTTATACATGGGTACTAATAATGTGTCATCAGTTATTTATTTATTTTTTTTATTTTGTTATTATAATTCTTTTAATTAGTAATTTTGCAATGTTATTAATAATTTATTATTGACTCTTTTCCTCACCACCCACGAGGTAGAGTCTGGAGGCGCGTTTTTTTTTACGTGGTATCCCCAATAGGCCTAATCCACGGTGATTTTATAAATTTGAACTACTCCGTCCTCGGTCTTTTCGATGGACCAGGCTGCAGCTCAGCATCGAATCGGTTTTCTGAATCAAATATCAGTGGGAGAACTGGAGAAGGAAGGGGTGTCAATGTCGGCGGTTCATCATCGAAGTCATTTTCGTTTGTTAATTCTGAGAGTTCCATTACGTTACTGCAAGTCTCTCCAGAACAATGGAAGCACACTGCTGAACATTTTAGCCCTGCTTTTCGACATCCACACATCGCTCCACAGTTTCCTTTGCATTTACAAAAGATCAATTTAAGAAGCTCAGGGGGTGCTGGAGGTTTAGAGCTCTGCACTGGCATTAATAATTTTCCCCATTTTTTCCAGCCCCAGTCTTCAGGATCATTATTATTGCCAAGCCACGACTGGACCTGATGGTAGACTCGGAAAGTATGAAAGCGAGCTGTGTCTTGTGTTGGAGGAAGTGAAGATAAACCTGGACAGCATTCTCGGTAACGGCCGTCACATTTAAAATTATTTTAAAAATCAATAATTGTAAAATTCTGTAATGGAGTGGAAAAGAGTCAATAATTAATTATTAATAACATTCCAAAATTACTAATTAAAAGAATTATAATAACAAAATAAAAAAAATAAATAAATAACTGATGACACATTATTAGTACCCATGTATAAAATATGTATAGTTAAGAGTACTGAAAAATAGTACTCACTTCGGAGCGCTGTAAAACCTTAGCTATTGACTTAATGAAAAAATGTTGCTTATAAAAGTTGTTCCTTAAAAAACGATCTACAAAAATGGTCTGATATTGTTTTTTCGTAAAATGATAAAAAAAAAAGTTATATCGAAAAATATAAATTTTTTCTCGAATTTCTGAACATTTTCACTTATAACTTTTTTATTTATAGTTTTACGACAAAAAATTACTGGACCAAAGTTATAGAGAATTTAATTAGCAACAAAAAACGTTAACAAATTTTTTTTATCAGATAAATAGTTTAAGAGATATATCGTAAAAACCGTTTCAACCCCTATTTTCAAGATGGCGGCCGTGGGACAAGGGTGGCGACCCCACAAACTTGATTTTAGCTTTACAGTTACCCCCCCTACACATCAAAAAAATAAAATTGCGTCCTCTAAGAAACGCAACCCCAAATGTAACTTTTCAATGGACTAAAAATTCTACTAAAATTTTATGTTCCTTTGCTACACGAAAACTGCTGAATAGAATTGAATTTATTTTGGCACAGATTAATATTTAGATACATTTCTCCTCCTGAAAAAATACCGAATAATAAAAATGTCGGGGGTTAAACGGCAGGCACTCCTAGTTTATATTTGTATTAATAAGGTGAAAATGAGAGGTATATCTAGAAGGTACTAAAATGATGAAATATTATTTAGCACTTACGATGTAATTAAAGCAGTGGTGTACAAACAAAGAAGTTCTCAGAGGACATGCAACTACAGCGAAGTCAACTACAACTTGACCCAACTTTAATTATAAACTGAATGGACTTCTTAGAACAATCACCGAGTTACCGCTATCGATATAACTTCTCCTTGTATCTTGGGGGTTTTCTACAAGTTATAATGACAGATAGATTGATAAAACGTTTATTTTACACCAATCAATCCTCATAAATTGAACACAATTTTCTAACGATACGATCACTATAACCAACTTCATGTTCACGAAGTAGTTTTATTAAATGTCATCAGTTTTACCACATTTATGATATTTTTTTATAAAAGTGACCACTTTTAATCACGATGGGCGCTTCGCTTATGTACTATTACGAAAGGTTGACGTTATCAAAAATGTACTGCTTGCAATCTTACTGAGGAATAAAAATAAACAAGTGAATGCCTCTCATTGTCGTAGAAAAAATAACAAACAACCCGTTTAAATAACTTTGCTAACACAAAGCGATTATGCTAGAGCCCCAGATAGATATAGAAACATTTTTAACCGCCTGGAGTCTTACAAAGCAATTTACTGAGTACACAATTTGTATTCCACCCGTGTTGAAGCATTTCCATCTTGGTACCCATCTACAACAGTAACTTTGATAGCGTGCCCTTAAAGAAAATATATGTGGAGGAGGTATTGGTTTTTTATGTTTGTCTTACGAGTTATTAAAATTCTATCATATTTCTCATCTTTAACCGATAAAAGTTCTATTTGTACCATTAGGTTGATAGGTATTTAAAGTGTATAGAGTATTTATTGTTTATTGTTGTGGGATACCATAGACGATAACAAGTAAAACTGGCGCGTACCATAGATTGATTATGGTGCGAAATACAAATATCATCGGAGGAAAAAACAATTGAGTAAGATTCATCCAATATACGAGACTTTTGCTTGTAACTCATAGACTTCCTCAGTATTGTATATAATATTGATTGTAGGTTGATATTTACTTAATAGCTTATGTATGAAGCATTTCTATAAGTAATATAAAGAGGTATATCTATAAGTATAAGCTCATGTGTGATAACATCCTCTATTCGCCATTTAGCAGCCAATGTGCCAAATATCATTGTTTATCAAACACGATTATGTTATTGAATTTCTTCTCTTACGTATACAGATTTCCCGTAAAGCTTGTGTGGTTTAAATCAACAAGTCAAATAATGTACATAAGTTAAGGTAAAATTCATTTGCAGAGACTGCCAAATTGCGAGCTTGTAGTCTTGATGCAGGTTACTACTTAAGAAATCTGCGCCAACACAACCCATTCGAAATGAGTTTTAATGTACTACATAATTAAAGAATATATTTTATTCTCTATAATTAAAGAATATTTATTCTTTAATTTAGATTTATTTATTCTTTAATTTAGATTTATTTATTCTTTCTTTAATTATGTAGTACATATTAAAGAAAGAATAAATAAATAAAGTAAGAATAAATAAATAAAATAAAGAAAGAATAATAATAATAAAGTACATTAAAACTCATTTTAAAATCATTTCATCAATCATCAATTTCATCAAGGTTGAAAAATGTGTCAATCATTTTATGGATTAAATAAATACGTAATTATTAGAATGGAGTTGTGTCAATGATTTAGACATGGTAACTAATAGCAATAGTACATTTATTGGTTAATCAGCTCAATCGATGGCGTAAAGTATCCACTGTCACTAAATGTTCAGTTAGACGAACTAAGAAATGAAATTGCTGAAGTTATGAATAGAAAGCGGATTTTTCCTTATAAAAAGGCTTACGTAGGTAGTTTTTATAGGGTTGGCAACGCGTGCGTTGTTAGTTGTGCGAGACCGTTTGATAATTAAAGGTTTCATTGGCGGTGATAACCGCTTACCACTAAGCGCGTCATATGCTTGCTTACCATCTTATATACATAAGATGAACCAAAGTTCCAAGATTAGAAGTAAGTTAACAATGAACGAGGATATGGGCTTTGGAAACATTCTCAAGTTATTGAGATTATCCTTGTACAAGCCAAACATGCCACCAATTAGGGACTGAAAGTATACAGACGAGCTCAATTAGTGATATTACTTATAACTAGCTACATCAATATCTAGAGGAAAATGTTGAAGGTATTTCTTAATGATGTCATGTTGAATAATTATGTAAGACTAAATATTAAAAGAAATCGGACACAGTTTGGCTACCAGTAACTATATAGGTATAGTAATAGGTGACGATGACCGCCGCTACCGGCATGCATTTGAAATCAGTCTATGATAGAGATTTTGAAGTTTTTAAAAGCACTTCGTCCATACATTTTATTTTATAATTTACTGATAACAAAATGATCTAATGCTGCCAAAACAAGGATAAATATACGTATTACACGGAAGACGGACTAATTACGGGATTAAAAACAAGAATTCGGCTGCACACAACTTTACCCTGGGACAAATTCGTTTCCACAAAAGGAGAACATGCATTCCCTTGTTACTACAATATTATAGTGTGCACTCTTTTATCTGGTGATTCTAGAATTTATACGTACTCCTTTGTCAACCGCGCATTTCTTTGAAGCTTTGACCTAACGTAGAAATCTACGATCCATCCTATTTATAATACATACATACATATGTATAGAGTAAGCAGAGAGTATAGAGCGCTCATTCTACCTAGACTTACATACCTCTTTCGCTTCGTCCACATTCATCAGTCTCTTCATACATGCTCGTCGTACTCTTTTTAAAAAACTGTCGAATTAAATATGCTTCTTATGGCAGTGCAAAAAAATTCCCTTTATTATGCAAACACCTTCGCGCCGTTGGACAGAACTTTG
Organism: Drepana arcuata; assembly: GCA_016069955.1. Taxonomy (NCBI): domain Eukaryota; kingdom Metazoa; phylum Arthropoda; class Insecta; order Lepidoptera; family Drepanidae; genus Drepana; species Drepana arcuata. The sequence goes on along the minus strand of JACCPG010001995.1, from coordinate 2,737 downwards.
AAATAATAGGCAATTATGCTTGACGCAAATATGCATGGTTATTATTTTACGAGCCATTATAAGAAACGTGCAGCCTTAACTGGGAACAGCGTGTTGGAGCTAAAATGCAGTCGACCTAAATCCAGCACAATGGTACGATGTTTTCGGGAGCACAATGCGTCGCCATCGTTCAACCGCCTGCAGTTTGTTCGGTTCAGGTGCCTGCGCGACTTGCTCCGCGAAATTTAGTTAAAATTTTTAAATGGAAATATTATTAACGGCAGTGTAGAAGCATATGAACCAGAAACTTATTCAAATGGTTTTGTATTTTAACTATAGTAGGTAATATATCTTCAAATCTTCCCACGAGGGTCCCCAAAGATGTAGACAGAGGTGTGTCATACTTACATACCCAGTTAGGACACAATAAGAATACGAAAAGTTATTAAAGATTCTATTTTGCTATTTTGCCCTACATATATAGTATTTTTAAATATTAATGTCTCATTATAGTGTACGACTTCTCGTGACAAGCGTATATCTAGCTCAGATAATCAGTATTGCTATGCTGCTAGTCTTTAAGGCCCTAGCCACAGGATACCGATATACATACACCTATTTTATTTTTAAGCAGTTAGTTTTAAAACTATTTCTTGTGAGTATTAAGTCACAATACAATTACTTATTATTTTTCTTTAAAATAAAGGCACACTTATCATTGAAACTCGAGTGAATTTAACAGTAAACACAATGCATCTAGTAAATGCGAACCAATCTTAAGTGCAGAACGTCGTAGCGCCCCGCATTTCAGTCTTCTACTACTACGTACAAACGTCCAACCAACCCGCAGGGTAGGTATAATCGCTTAGACATTTCCCATATACTACTTCTGAGATTAAATTATCTGTGACGGCAGATGTATGTAATAATAATAATAATATCCTCACGCCTTCCCTCAAGGGTCCCCAAAGCGGTAAGCAGAGGTGGGTAGGTAGTACCCACAAACCCACTTTCCACCAGAGATATAATAGGTGCTAACATGACAGATGGCGAGTCCTTCGCCGTTAATCAAGCGCGATTATACGTGCACCTTTGAATTTCATCTCAAGCTTTCCTCTCGATGATTTCCTTCACCGTAAAGCTCGTAGTGTGATCACTGTACTTAAGTTCAGAAAAGCTCAGAAAACTGTGTTGCAGGCAACACTCTAACCACTCGGCCACCGCAACGCTTGCGTATAATTATATTAAATAAGCAAATCTATAGATATACATATAAGCAAATATAAAATGTCGTGGTGGACGAATCAACACTTTGTTACAATATAATTATGTAGTTATTCGTGTATACTTACTACTGCTTGGTAATGAAATACTGTTATAGAGACACTGTAACGACGATTATCTGTCGCAAAACATAAATTCTCGTCTGAATACGCCGTTAATGAAGTTCGCTATAATAGGCTAAGCGTGTTTCGAACTGATAAACTTCCATCCATTAAAAGTTAAATGTAAAGTGTTTTTTTTTATGGTTACAAGTTAGAAAATGATTACAACTTGATATTAAAACCTTTGTTTATATTATATATATACTCAAATTATTTTTTATACATATTAGAGAGATCATGGCGGTAAATTCCCCATTATCGACCCTGAAAATATTTTATACGCATCCTTCTTGGAAAACGTATACTTAATCTCTACCAAACAATAGCTAATCTTACTAATATTATAAATGTGAATGTAAGTTTATTTGTTACGCTTTCACGCAAAAACTACTTAAGAGATCACTATAAAACTTTGTACACATATTCTTGGAGGTATTAGAAGTAACATAGGATACTTTTTATTACAAAAAAAAAACATTTTACGAAAGATAAAAAGCCGTCCACGCCGACGAAGTCGCGGGCACAGCTAGTCATTTATATTTTTGTTGCCATTAAGGCGATAATCTTTGACAACCGGGTGACAATGGTTGGCAGCTCGGCGATAATGATTGGCAACCCGGCAACAATAATTGGCAACATGTCAACAAGGTGAGACATCACTAAAAGTGTCGGGACGTGTTGTAGTCTGTAGATTGTCAATGTCCAATATATCTTAAAATCCAACTTTTTCAATTATCATTCATCTTTCTGATAAAGTTTATATCTATTGGAGGGTGATGAGATAAATTGAAAGCAATACATTTGTATGAGTCAATCCAATTAACTTGAGGTTTCGAAGCTTGATAAATTACTTCTACACAATGTATACCGGTTCAGCCACGTGTAATTAATTAAACCATATACATACGTATACGTATTCTAAAGGACCGTGTTATATTGAACAGAGGGGTCAGGGAGTGCTCTCTAAACCTAAGGGCCGGTCATTTGGTCATCAAAGTACTGGATAGGCTCGCGGTACAGTCGAGTGTTCGCTTTTTATGTATTATTGCATATTAAATCCCTTTAATTTGTAGCTCCTTGAATGTTTAGCATGAATGCCTATTCAGAACCATCAAGCCTCTTTAAGTGGCAGATAAAGCCGATTCTTCTACATTTTATGCCTTTTTATTCTAGGGATAAAGTCATCAATACTAATTACGTAACTTAATTTAACAAGCCGTGGTGGCCGAGTGGTTCGAGCAGTTTCCTGCGACGCAAAGGTCGCAAGTTCGAATCCCGACTGTACCAATGAGTTTTTTCTGAACTTAAGTACAGTGATTAGTCACACCACGAGCTTTACGGTGAAGGAAAACATCGAGAGTGAAACCTGCATA
>JACCPG010001993.1:0-40726 GCA_016069955.1 Drepana arcuata | reverse complement strand
AGACGAGGTAAGAGGAGAAGGAAAAGAAAGAAGCGAAATTCTTATAAACTACATACATACATATCATCACGCCAAGTCCCTAAGGGGGTAGGCAGAGAGTATAGAGCGCCAGTTCTCTCTAGACTTACATACCTCTTTCGCTTCGTCCACATTCATCAGTCTCTTCATACATGCTCGTCGGTTTCGAGTACTCTTAACGTTCCCGTCCTTCAGGGTCCGAACTATAGCATTTATAATGTTGTTAGGATACTCCAAATTTTGAATGATGGCCATGCATGGCAATAAATTGCTCCTTTTGGACAGAGTTTATTATCTAAGTTTAATCTTTTTTACCCCTACGTAAAAGAAAACATATTTATGTTAAAAAAAGAAAACCGGGGAGTTTATTTCGCCGTCTCTTCTCCTGACAGGTTTTTTTCTTGGAAACGGTGGTAACTTTAGTTTATATTAAGTATGTGACGTTCAATAAGTGTTCCCTGTGTCCCTTACGTTGAATAAAATATTTAGATTTTTTTAAAGTATTCGTACCATTCTAACATTTGACGTAAATACTTCCTTTCTCTTCATGGATATGTCACGTAAAGAAATAATTGGAGCTTTTAAAGCCCCCGTGTCAGCTTGTCTCTTTTTGCCTCGTCGACAGAGGTCCAATAAATAAGGCGAATAGACGGGAATGCTATCACATGCACCTGTCGATTTTTCAACGACCCTCCAGCTCGTTAGAGTGGAGTCGGCTTTTATAGCAGCCTATCAAAGAAATGTGCAAAATTTTGAGAGTCGCCGTAAAGTTTACTATACGGTTTTGTATAAGGAGGAAAGAGCCAATCGAAGACACGGGGTTTTAAGATTTTTGTAATAAAATGTGATGGTACCTAGGTTTAGGATTGTAGCTTTATCCAGACATATTACTCTTCAAGCCGTCCGACTGGATTCAAGAATAGGCAGAGGTGTGTAGTAACATACTCTCTTTTTGTTGTAGATATACATAGATATCGATATCACTTGATATTTTCCTTCACGATAAAGCTCGAATAATCACTGTACAAAAATTCAAGTTTAATTGTTCTCGTAAAGACCACACCGACATGACGCGATAGAAAATGGTCAAAATAATATGTTCAGTCCTTCCTTCCTACGAGACGAGGATTTGATTTCCGAACAGATAGGCCGAGGTAAACCGCCTCTTTGTCGGTATGACTTTGCCTAATTTTAAGTTCTAATGTAATAAAAATTATGTAATTGTAAAGATAATAAAAGAGCTGAATTTGGAGATAAAAACTGGGTATTTAGAATCGCGTTACTTTAAAATCGCACTGGTTTTTTAAGCATTTCATTTGTTTTGGTTAGGATGCATGCAGAATTTCAATAGCGCGATCTATCTCTTCATCAACGCCATCTAGTTTTATTTCTCTAAACTAATTCTACAACAACATTAATGTAACTGAAAGCATAGTGTGTTGGGTATTCATAGAAATGTTTTTATTCCAAGTGTGCATTGTGTTGGTGTTTGGCAGTGGGAGATATAAACAGTGATTGCGTCCGAGGCTGACAGACTGACAATGGGTAACAAAACGCGTTGTATTAAACGACAAAGAGTTTGCACAAACAATGTTGAAATCAACTGTATATCAAGCATTGCGTTCCTTATATATTTTTTTAATTAAAAATGCTTTTGTTTTCTACTTTCCTCGAGGAAAATATTGCAAAGTAGCAATCAATGAGACTTAGAAAAATCTCAACGATGAGTTTGAAGTAGGTATTATGGGGAAAATAGGCCATTGCTTTCATGATGAGTCATGTAAATAACTTTTAATGCTGTCAGCATAGTCATTCGTACAGTTATAAAGCGGTACTGACGAGTTTCTCTAAGAAAAGGTATCACCTAAATTGGTAACTTAAATTTGGAGTGTTCGTTACCTTTCTGCAAGTACTAGGACCAAATCTAGTGCAGTAAGCAACAGTATCCCGATCTTATGAGATGTGAATATCTGATAGGATTAGGCAGAGAGAGTAGCGCGCCAGTTCTCTTTAGACTAATAAACCTGCTTCATCCAAATCTACAGCCTCGCTGTACAAGCTCGCAACTGTCCGAGTTCTTTTGACGTTCGCATCTCATTTTTATTTTATTTTTTTATTTTATTAAAACTTCCTGCAAACATTATTGCAAAGGCGAACTTAATGCCGAAGGCATTCTCTACCAGTTAACCTTTGGGTGGTGCAGAGATATTCATGGCAGGCTAAAAGATATTTACAATAGGGAAATATAAAATTCCTATATGTTTTATTTAATTTACATATATTAAATGCTATATATAACATACAATAATATCATACATCTAATATAATATATATAATAAATAGAATAAATCTACATACACATAAATATACATACAATTATATACATAAATAATTATACATATTATACACTACACATAAATATTACTCTGTTTCTACTTGGCGGTAGTAGTATTGCTTCAATTTTGCTTTAAATGTATCCCTGCTATTGCACATCCTGATTTCCGGAGGGAGTGCATTCCAAAGAAGAATAGATTGGACAGGGAAAGAAGAATGAACAAGGCTTGAAGTATGAGTAGGACAGAGAAGGAGATTTCGGAAGGAGGACGATTTCGTATCGTGAGCGTTAATAGGCTACGATAACCGCTTCCCATCAGGCGGGCCCTATTCTTATTTGCCGCTCTTGTGATATAAAAACCATCTAGATATTTGTTATACATAACACACATATTATATAATTATGTGCTAGTCAGTTGTTAGGAGTCATGTAATTCACATACTAAGCGAGTGGTAAATAAAAGTAGAATATAGGGGCCAAAGCGTTGTTTGCCAAACGAAGCCTTGGCCATAAAACAAAGCCTTCAAACTAGATGGAAAGGTGTAACACGACGATATCGGAAAGTGTCAAATCTGGTTCCGGACATTTCGCACTCAATTTACACTACGTAAAAGAATACACTTGACCATTCTTACTTGACCCCCTGAAAATGTATTGTTGTAAAAACCGTGGGGGCCGAGAGGTTCGAGTAGTCGCCTGCATCGCAAACATTGGAATTTCGAAGCTCCACTGTATCAATTATTTTTTCTGAACTTTTGAAAAAACACGGATTAGTCACACACCGTGAGCTTTATCGTTAAACACCGAGAGGAAACCTGCATACGTTTGAGAAGAATTTAAAGACGCTAAGCTTTTTTACTTAATTCTTGTAGTAGTTGTGGTTACCCGTAATTGGGTGGACACTTATGTATATTTATTATGGCATATTCTGTTAATATTAAGGTGTTCTTACCTGTTGGTGATCCAAATAAATAAATAAGAAGTGTGTAGTCGTCGAGCAAGTCGAACTTGGGCAACGGCAATGGACTCGCCATTTGTATATTGGCACTTTATTACCTTATAATATATCCCAGGCGAAATGACTGTGGTGCCCCTACTTTCTACCAGCCTATGCTTTCGGGGACCCTAATGGGAAGGTGTGAAGTATTATTGAGAGAGATTCGGAAAAAGAATACCTCTTTCCGGTAGGCGATATGGATCTTCTTTAACTGGCCGTGAAATAATAAGCGATTGATTTTTGTACGGGACACCTTGAGTAATGCTTGTAACCAAGCACTAACGACTAACTCAACTGGGGATGACTATCGCATGTTATATAACGCGCTATTGCAATCATGATTCAAAAGTGCACAAGACTTATAGACGTCATTTGTATCTGTCCCTTAGGCATTCCAGAATTATGACTACGATGCCATGGTGAGGTAGAGCAGAGTACGGCAGGCAGAGGGAGTTGAGCGCCAGTTTTCCTTTTGCTTACATACCTCTTTCGCTTTAACCACATTAATCAGTCTCTTCATATTGTCTCGCTGATTTCGAGTACTCTTGACGCTTCTATCCATGATTGATTGATCAATTATAAGAAGCTCAAAAATACGGGTACATTATATCATGTGGATATATTGTACCCGTGCCATATACGCCATGGCATAAAAGGCGTGAATATATCCATGATATAAGAAAGGTTTGTTTTCACACCTCTACTTACCCCTTCGGGGACCCTTGTGGGATGGTGTGCAGGTGGTAATATATAACATAGGTCTAGTTAAAAGACTTTAATATATATAAATATAAGTAATATTTATATGTAAAAGCCTTTTAAAGTGACTAGGAACTGAAAGGATCTGAAAAAGTGGAATTATATATTTTTCTGCAACAATCTGCCCATCTTTTTTTATAAAAAAACTAGTTTGTCTGGGCGCCTTCATTATTTTCTAAACGGAACTGTGATGGCTTAAGGCGCGCTATTCACTGTGATATTATAAAAAAAATGGTATATAAAGAGACAGTCGATATATATTGTATACACATCATAAAAAAATATATACAGCTGTTGATCATGAGGCAAAAATAAACAATACAATTGATAAATGGGTTAAAAAAATAATTTAAAAATAAACGGGACTTAATCAGTATATATATATATATATACACTGATCAATATATAATTCAATAAACCTTGCATATACATGTATATTTGAATTTTTACGCTTATTTATACCAGGGATTTGCAAATAAAACATAGTATATAAATAATGTTGAGTTTTGGTCCTTACGATATGAAAATTAGTCGTCTCCTTTGCTTGATTAATAAAACATGATCAAACTTCAGTTCTATTTCTAAAGACACAAGTGAAAGCCTATCTCCTTCCGGAAATGGCAGGCCGATAGACGTACCTCCCCGTTGCCGTCAGTATTGGACACATTTCATTACTTGAACGTTTGTTGAAATTGTTCTGAATTCAATTAATCTATAAATTCACCCGTCATTATTGTTTTGTAAGGGGATTATAAAATATTTCTCCATTCAGTCCAGAATATGTGGACGGTTGGTTTATAGACCGTTGAAGCAGATAGAAAATAATACATCAATACATTCTTTACGTAAATCACTGTATTATTTATTTAAAATAAAGAAAATTATAATATACTAGTTGTCTCGCCCAATTTCGCCCGGGTGAAAAAGTAAAAATTGCATTCTTTTAAAAAAAAATTGCACTTATGTATAGTGCTTGACAAACTGTGACATGCTATCTGGCACTCTGTCACCCAAATATATCTACGGGGAAAAATGGGCGTCGTTACACCACGGCCTACCCCTTCATATACATTCTTACGGATAACAGGGAGGCTTAGGTATTTTGACAAAGACCAATGCGGGATTAATAGTTAAATGTTTTCACGCATTGTGAATGGTACGCTTAATGGGTTATACTGGAATGTAGTTGCTCGGTTGGGGGAAAAAAAAGACCTAAATTCCAAATGGAAAATAATAACGCCACTCGAGTCAATTTCAATTTATTTTAATATTTAGAAGGCCAAACTAAGCTGAATACAAAAGTATAACCAATTCCACTGTATACTGTGCATCTTGTAATTTTAATTTATGAAAAAAAAAAGTTATTGTTATTATTTAAAAGGCTAAGACAATATTACGCAATTTCATCATCATCGTGTCATCACGCCGAGTCCCTAAAGGGGTAGGCAGAGAGTATAGAGCGCCAGTTCTCTCTACACTTACATACCTCTTTCGCTTCGTCCACATTCATCAGTCTCTTCATAATGCTCGTCGGTTTCGAGTACTCTTGACGTTCCCGTCCTTGTGCGTGCGATAGTTAAGTACCTTGAGACAATTCTACTCAAATTGTTTTAATGTTTACTATGGGAATTACATATGTGTAAACCTAAATTCAAACGCCATCCAAGTCGAAGGTATATGTATTCATGTTAATTACACTGATATCAAATCAGCCACCTCAAGCTATGCAGTTAAGAGCCTTGAAACAGACGACCGTCAGATAATTGATTACACAAATAATATTGCAGTCACGTGCTCTCTTCTGTCGCAGTTGAGTGTTATTGCAACATATTTAACAGACCAACCGATAAATCTGAAATTCATTAATCCGCATTTTAATTAAGCATTTCACTCTACATTAAGCCAGGTTTTATCAGCGACTATTTTCAACGAAATCAGCAGTTATATTTAATTAAGCTCATTGTATCAAAGTTGAGGTTATTGAACTGCTATTGGGCCAGCTTTGGGGGAATGAATTTATTAGTGTCGGCTTCAGACCTGATTCGTTTCTTAAGTTATTTTTAGGTTGGTCTGGTGTAAGTTTTTACTTCCTATGCCTTCATATATATCATACATTGCATTATAAATGTATGTTTCTTAAGTTATTTAAGTGCAAATTTTTTTTTTTTTTTTATACAACAAGAGTGGCAAACTAGCATACGGCCCACTTGATAGGAAACGGTTACCGTAGCCTATTTACGCTCACAATACCTAAGTATCACTTGCGCGTTGCCACTCTGTGTTCAGAGAGTTATACTGTGTTGACAGCAGTATAGAACTAATCCCTCTTCTGCCAACACAATATAAAAATCCTCCTGCCTTCCCAAATAGCTCATTACTGGAAACCTTATTAACCGCGTAGTAACATAACACACACAACATGGCGGGTAAGTCATCGCTGCTCGCGCTCGACTGTATACAAGCTTTACAAACGGGTGCAGGTTACCAATCTTGACTTATCCTTTCCTTGTGTCGGAATCAATGAACCAAGCAACAATTATATGCTTTTTATCTATGCTATATATTTTTTATAAAGTATTGGGTAGACCTAGGCGGATGTTTCTAGACCAAATTAGGGATGTCTTGAAAAAAGGCCAGGTCAAGAGTACCGTAAACCGAAGAGCATGTATAAAGAAAATAATGAAAGTGGACGAAACGAAAGAAGTATGTAAGGATCGTAGCAAGTGGAAAGAAGTGGTCTCTGCCTACCCCTACGGGAAAGAGGCGTAATTATATGTATATATTTTTATTTAAGTGAGAACTTTCCCTGTGAACCGGAAATAGTTCAGCGATAAAGAATATTTCGATAATGAACATAGAAAATGCGGTTTACTTCCTGCCAGGATCCAAGTTAAACCATTTCATTTCGCAGCGTGTGTCGAGGAAATCTAGTTTCCGACGGTTACTGATGGCGAACGCAAATGGATTTTGTTCTAGAAATGGTCTTCAATGAAAAAGGCAGTAATGTGATTTCGTTTATACTATTACTAGCTTATTCCAAAGGAGAAATTGCAAAGTTTCTCATTTATTTATTTATTATAATAATATGTTATATACTCGTACATCAGCTGACAGTCATTTTTAGCCAAAGCACTTATGTTCACTTATAGTAACAACTTATGCTATATACAAATAATTAATTAATAGTAGTGATAACACACCACGGTTTAGGAAAATATCGAGACGAAACCTTTATCCATCCGTTGGGACCTCGACGGGATGTATCATCGGCCTCTATTTAATGCATGTATTATAGAACATGCATTGTATTGCGGGGTCGGTAGCGCGCGAGCAATGCTCCTAGTGTCGCAAAGGTCCATAGGCGGACCGGATGCTTGTTTGTCGCCATTGTAAAATATACATGCCTGTATGTATATCGTTGTCTAGTTTCCACAGCAGAGACTTTCGCTTAGTATGGACATAAGAAGGCTAGCCCAATATACAGACATGCAAAGTGTGCCATCGCAAACTGTTGAGTGTTTTATTTGTATCACCTTACGCCTTACACTTAACGCGTTCAGCACCTCTGCCTCCATTCCTTTCAGTTAAGGCTAGTCCTAGTCGCTTATAGAGCTCACTTACTCACTTAAGTCAGTCACCGGTGGACTGCCGCACCGAGCGGTTGTGCTATGGATCTACGAATCGGGTGGAGTGTGTGACTGGAGTTTGCGTGATTCATTCGTAGCTTGAACTCGAGTTTCAATATAACTTGGACTAATTAAGTGTATGATTGACGAATTAAGCTTAGCAGGTAAGCATTTAGACACAGTTTTGTGTCAAGTTCGTGTTTTCTAATTGTTGGTATTGTGTAATTAGAGGTTGGTTTTATTAATAACCAAAAAGTTTCACATAGCATCCTTATTGTACTGTTGCCTATTTTCCTAGATAACTTGAAGTATTATTACAGGGAATGGAAGACACAAACAATATTAAGATTGCAGACGGTTGTGAATAACTTTTAGGTTAGTTTATTTTTAGTGACAAATAAAACTTCTAGTAATTTGTTATCAACTTTGAACTCTTGTTATCGGAACTATGACATAGCACATAGAACTACTAATAGCGCAGTTGCAAGAACAAAAATTAAATGTCTTCAAATAATAACGGGCTACCACAAATACTCATAACGAAACATTTTGTCGAAATCTTGAAATATTATCAACACGCCTTCCCATAATGGTTCTCGAAGGGATGGGTGTGTAGGTAATACCCGCACATCCACTATTCACCTGAGATATTTTTAGGTGCCAACGTGCATATGCAGAGAACATAGCCGTTACTTAAGCACAACTATTACATACGTCATTGAATATATTTTCAAACTTATGCAGATTTCATCTTGATGTTTTCATTTACGCAAAAGTTCGTGGTATGACTAATCACTGTGCTCAATTGCAGAAAAACTCATTAGAAAAGTTGGGATAGGAGCTTTCTGTGTGTTGCCGAAAACTACTCAACCACTCGGCACTAAATATTAAGATTACATATTTTGAGAGTACAATGTCAGGTCTACAGGGCTTTGTCTACACTTATTAGACAAGAAATATCATATTGATGATCCTTTTGACATTTTCTCTATATCGTTACAACGTCATGAAAATGAAAGTAGAAACGTCAGAAATATATAATTATATAATAAAATAATAAATAATACACCAGGGAAATGTGGGTATTATTAAGCCTCTGCCTCTTGGAGGACACTCGTCACTATCGCTAGTTTGTAAGCCATATTAAATATCTAATAATTACATTTTGGCCGAAATATAACCATGTATAGTATATGTTTTCGTACATAAGTTAATTTATTATTGTATAAGTTCAAAATTTATAAATTATAAAATAATAATATCCTCACGCCTCACCTCACAAGGGTCCCCGAAGGGGTAGGCAGAGGTGTATAGGTAATAGCCACACACCCACTTTCCGGCAGAGGTATACATATTAGGTGCCAACGTGACAGATGGCGAGTCCATCGCCGTTACTCAAGCACGACTATACATACGCCTTTGAATTTCTTCTCAGACGTATGCAGGTTTCCTCTCGATGTTTTCCTTCACCGTAAAGCTCGTGGTGTGACTAATCACTGTTCAGAAAAACTCATTGGTACAGTCGGGATTCGTACTTGCGACCTCTGCGTCGCAGGCAACTGCTCGAACCACTCGGCCACCACAGATCTATATATTAATTCTTATATTAATTATAAATTCTTAAAGTACGTAAAAAAATATAGATGACTAACTTATTTATTATTGAAAAAAACAAGAGAAATAAAAGCCCCGTAAATTTATAGACTTGAAAAAACTGTAGTCCTCATTCAACCCTGGTATTGTAATTAACTCTCCCTTCACTCAAAATTTAATTATACTGACTTGATATAATACTACCATATGAAATACATATTTGCCTGCTGTAAATACGATTTGGTATTTTGTATTCTAAAAACAAGCTTACCATCTGTAAACAAGTTCTTATTCTAGAATATAAATGGGATGTTTAAACGCTTTAGGGTAAATGTATCAAATGCTATCGTATTTTTTTATATCTACTTATTTTATACGACGCGAAAGAGGAATGCAAGTCTAGAGAGAACTGGCGCTCTATACTCTATGCCTACCCCCCTTTAGGGACTTGGCGTAATGATATGTATGTATGTATATTATACCTTTTAATATATGACTCACGCTCTTCTTTCGTGTTGTTTCTCACGCGTTTTTCACGAAGTGGTAGGCAGAATACCCACACACCCACTTTCCACCAGAGCTATATTTTAGATGCCAACGTGATAAATGACGAATCGTACATACATACGCCTTTTGAATTTCTTCTTAAAAGTACATTAAGTATAATTTTAAGAAGAAATTCAATATTAACTACTCTAACCATTTGGCCACCACGGCTCTTGGTTACTTCTTCTTTTTTAAACATTATAGCTCTTGTCTTTGTTGGTAAAATATACATATAACTCATTCCTCTCCTGTCGTCCAGCTCCAATTATTTAATATATATCTTACCATTGATTAGATTGTGAAAAAACTTTGTAGGGTGTTCTGGGCACTTTCGCGAGGGTTCCTGCAAGAACGTCAATTTACCGTTCAATCGATCGCAATCAAATTTGTGTTACGACACTTTGCATCCGGGTGCAGCTAGCATGATAAATTTAATACATAACATCACGCTGAGTCCCTCATAATATTTAACGTAAAATAACTTATATTTGTCTAGTATTTATGACAAAAATATTATCAAGCCCGAAATCTCTCCCAAATTTTCTGTCTAGCGAGATCTCGTCCATTTGAAAGTTGAACGCGATTGAGATTCCTTAAAGAAAATTACAATTAATAGCTAGAGTATTTCTGCAGTTAATTAGATTCTGAACTTCCCAGGCAATTGCAGCGTTCGCAGCGGAGGGACCCGTTCGCCCCTACAGTATTAGTAAAATTCCAGCTAAAATAGTTCGGCAATAAGATAATAATGTTTTTACATGATAATCTTATTGCCGAACTTATTTTAAACCGAATTAACCCTTAACTTGGCAAAAAAAAAAAAAAGAATTGACATACTTTTTTATGAAAAATCAATTTATTTATATATTAGAATGCTGGGAAAAATTAAAAAAAAAATCCTATGCTTCTTAGTATGATGATACTCAATGTATCCCGTGAGATACATTGCTTAGTATGTAACAAATTATTGTCATGGAGAAAGGTATCTTATAAGATACAATGCTAAAATAAGGAAAATCAATAAAACTCATCTCAAAATTCAGTTTTTAATATTCTTTATGATTAAGATTTGCAAATGCATAATAAAGTTAATTATTCCTTGTGAAAACAAAAAAGAACAATTTCTGTCAGGTAATAAGCATACTCTCACGTGGCACTTTGAATAGGCAACGGTGGTTTGACCTTTTGTACATAGTTTGCACCTTCCTTTTGACCCAAAAATTGGGAAATGATCTAATTGATCATAGCAAACATCTGAAGATGGCTGTGCAGCAACTGTTATCTTTATAACTTTTAAAGGGGTAGGACCCATTACGCCTGCAGATTGCTTTCGCATAGACCGGTCGTGCAGTAATAAATTCTGCACTATATTGAACCTGAATTTTTTCAAACTCATAGTGTACCGCATTACGTAGTACCAGTGTGATGTCTGCGGTACAAAATCCACCTATTTGTTACGTAAATGTCCAATAACTGTGACACTAAAGGAAGATACCAACGGTGCCCTTTCAACTCAGTTCTATAAAGAGCTACTAGCATATCTGCTAGATCAACACCGCCCATACGGGCGTTATAGTGCTTTATTATTTCAGGGCATGGTATCATTCGTTACAAAGGTGGCAAAGTACTCGTAAGGACTCTTAGAACTGTCTTCTAATGGAAAATTATTAGTCTCTGTTTCAGCTCTATGTGCAAATTTATGTCGAGTCCATTGAAAGTTGAGTGACGGCATTTTGGGTCTTGCTAATCTTGAACGTGCTATTATCCATCTGGGTAGTCGAACTTTAGAGCGAGTTGAATTCAACGGAGATCCACGAAATGGTGGAATGGCTGGCGATTGCGGGATGTGTGGTAAAGACTGTGAAGATCGCAAGACTACTGGAGATGGTGGCTGATTTTGTTGACATTGTGTCAAAGGAGAGGGTTGCAACGGAGATGCACCGCTTCTTGAACAGGAACTATTTCGTCATCAGAGAGTAAATTCAGGTTTTTCAGTGATGATGGTAATGAAGGCGCGGGTGACAAATCATCGTCTACCCTACGTAAAAATGGAAAGTCCTGCATTTCATTTTCATCAGATGATTCATAGTCTGTTGATTGTCTGCCCGATTTTGGAACAAGCGCGCAAATTTTTTTGCTCTTGCGAAAGACAGTTGTACTCCCAATTGAAACAAATACCCAAAGCTCACCCTTCATGCAAAGCAACATTCACCACAAATTCCAAATTTACCCAAGCATACATAAAATAAGGTCTGAACAATTTGGCAGTGTGCACTACAAGATACACTTCATTAAAAAAATAAATATTAGTGAACATGACAGTGTGCACTGCGAGATACATATCATTTCAGAGTTAGTTTCCAATAAAATTATTACGTTTTGACTCGAAAAATCTCTATCCTGACACTAACCTAACATTCTAATTTATCATGCCATGTACAATAAACACTTGATTGAACAAAATAAATAAAAAATTAATTATTCTTACCTTTTTACGCGGAATCGCATTCAGTCCGTTCGGTATTTTGAAATATTATGAAGTAACCGTTACTTCAACAAAGGTCAATTTGACGTAGAAAGGTTCCGAAATAGTGCCACTTTTAAAAAAGTAGTAAAGTTTCGTTCTACAGATTACGTTTTTTTAAAAATGATTTTTCAAAGTTGACTGTATCTATGGAGATACCCCGTCAAGAAAAGGGTTAAAAGTAACGTACTGAATTAATCACAAATAAGGTCCAAATACTTTTTATATATTTTTTTAAACATACATATTTCTTTAGTCGACATATTTCAAGACGACCGTCTGGTCTAGTGGTTAGAGCTCCTGACTGCGAAACTGAGGTCGCGGGTTCGAATCCCGCTGAGGGCAGATATTTGTGTGATGAACACGAATATTTGTACCTTAGTCTTGGATGTCCTATGTATTTAAGTATATATCTATCTATATAATTAAATATATCGTTGTCTAGTTACCATAACACAAGCTTTGCTTACTTTGGGACTAGGTCAATTTGTGTGGAATTGTCCTAGGTATTTATATTTATTTATTTATTTAGTACCTCTTTGGTAGTAATATATATATATATAAGCCTCTGAATAGGCCAAAAAAGTTTATAATTCTTGAATTTTAAGTACTTATACTGCTAAAAAATTCAAGAACTACTAGCTTTTCTAGATCCTTATTTGCTAAATTGATGGTAATGATTGTATGTCTTTTATTTACTAAGTATTTTTTGTATATTTTGATGCCTGCCTATTCCATATTCTATCTGCCGTAATTGGTTCGGGGACCACGAGTTGCTAGATAATGGGCACGTCTTAATTTCATTTTATGTAGCTATGACTTTTCATTAATTTTTATTGATGTATGAATTTTCACACGTGTTCCACATTAGGATACACGTGTATATATTTTATATGTCTGAGTGATTGTCATTAGTTCAGGTTTACTGCTAGCAATTCAAGTACTATATTTGATGCCACTTTAGTGATCTCCAGTCCTCCCTATACTTATATGTCTCTTCGTCCACATTGATCAGTTTCTTTATACACGCTCGCTGGTTTCGAGTACTCTTGAAGTTCCCAACTAGGCAGTTAGAAATAAAAATGAAACAATATAGATTGGCAGAACCAATATACGATGCGAAAATGTGTAGAAGAAGAGGCAAAGGAAGACCACATCCTTTGCCTCTTCTTCTGCACATTTTCGCATCGTATATTGGTTCTGCCAATCTATATTGTTTCATCATTTCTATATGTCCATCCAAGAACTACGACTATACTATAAGAAATATACAGTGAGTAGACAGAGGGGTAATATCACCCTCTTCCTCCGGAGATACAGGTGCCGACGTGACAGATGGCGTGTGCAACACCGATTTTTTTAGCACGACTGGAGAATTTCTTCTGAAACGTAGGCAGTTGTCCTCCCGAAGTTTTTCTTCGCCTAAAAACTCGTGGTGAGTTCAATTATTGTACGTAATTTCATAAAACTCATTGGTGCAGCCTGAGTTCCATCCCGCATCATTGCGTTGCAGGTGAATCGAACCAGTCGGCCACTGCGGCAGCTTCGGCCGGCTGTCTTTTTAGGGTAAAATAAAGATTAAACATCAGAAATATTTGGAATCATTTTTTCCACAGTTTTCCTCGAACAAGCCACAAGACCAGTAATTAGGGAATGTGTTACCTTATATATGTGAGTCGTCGACAGCCCTAATTAAACAGCTTTTAATTACACACTTTGCTTGTACTGATTGTCGAGTAAATATTTTATTAATATCCCACGTGTCTGTACTGATATGTGTAGTAATAACCTATTGATATAAAGATACAGTCACTAAAGAGTTTGAATAAGATAATATTGAATAAGACCGATTTTGATTTCAAAGTGTTATGTTACGTTGATTTGGATATAGAACAGATGAGTGAAGAAAGATTGACGAAACAGATATACAAAGCGAAGTGTGTGCAAGAAGAGGCAGAGGAAGCGTTTCGACTACCTAGATCAAATCGATCGGACGCTCAAGGACGGGGACGTCAAGAGTACTCTAAGCCGACGAGCGTGTGAATGTGGACGAAGCGAAAGAGATATGTAAGTCTAGAGAGAACTGGCGCTCTATAGTGTTTGCCTACCCCGTTAGGGACTCGACGTGATGATATGTATGTATAATAATTATTGTCACTGGTTTAAAGTTTCATCCAAATGTATAAACGTTTCACGTTCAATCATAAATAACTTTGATTTCTGTGAATGTGCCACTTAATTTTAATAATAAATGAGGCACTAACACTTCACAGTAATAAATTATTAAAATAGAACAACTGCCTGTATGCCGTCTAGCGGTTGCTTACCTAAAATAGTTCAAAGATGGCGCTATTGTAATTTATCGCGGGTCAATGATTATGTTATCTTCTTTTCAAATTTCCCGAAGGTTGGCAGAACTTAAAATATAACATCCTATAGAACATCGAGCGGAAACATGTATACGTTTGAGAAAAAACTTCAAGCACTATAACTGACACTTTGGCCCCTAAATACATATCTTTGCGAATCGGAGTGTTTGAACAATCCACTGTCTACCCCTTAGGAAAGTGGATCCTTATGGAAACGCGTGAATATGTTTTTAGTTGCGAAGAACTATACTCAGAACATGTGCATGAAGAACTTTCAATGTTGCCATAGTTAAACCCGTGATTGTAGTCATAGTTTCTACTAAATTTAATTGTCAATATTATTTCCAAAAGCACCTTTTACATTAACGAAGTCTTCAAACAAGCAATTGACCTAAGTTACACAGTTTTACTGATTTATAGTATGCTATAATTTAATGTCAAGATAGTTCAAAGGAAAATAAGTTATTGAATTGAAACTGGTCGCATGCGTAGCAGTCATTTATGTCCTATTCGTCATTTTAACAAATTGCTTATCATAACCTTTATGGACTGGGGAATTTAATATTTTAGGCTTTGTGAGTGTTGACAAATGGCTAGTTAGAATAAATCGTCTATTTGTAGTAGCATTTCTGGTGTAACTCCAATTGGCTCTTTGTAGCACAATCTCTTTGATCTCCAATTTTGAAGCACTCAGGAACCCGCTTAAAAATATTGAATATAAAAAAAAATATTTCACCAAATCTGCCCAACCATTTTCGAGGAGTCTAAAAATGGGTACAGGCTCTTAGCAACTGTTTTGAGGTCAGTTGAGTTTAATATTGTTTATTATCATTACATAATTTCCTTCACTTAAATTTAAATCAAACAAATTAAATTTCAAATATATCTAATACCCAATATTTTTTATAAGAACGTTTTATACCTAAAACATAATATAATCGTTTTTAAATTGTGTCAAACATTGAAAGATCAACGTTTTTTATTGTAAATATAACATTCCGTCCGCTCATTTACTGGTGTGTATCCAGATGGTTAGAATAGTTGCCGTAGCGCCTCCGTAGCTAAAAGCTACACCGGGCTACGCCGAGCTACGCCCGTAGCTACGCCTATTGGTATTTTATCCATTAATTATTTTAGTATCAGTGTTTTGTGATTAGTAGTGTAGACATACAAAAATATAGTTTAGTAGGTAGTATAAAAATTGATGCAAAGCTAGGCGACGGAATAGGACTGGGGTCTTTGCTGAAAATCACAGCATAACTGTTCTGCGAGCACTATGACTGAAGTATAATAATTTTGTCATAAATTTTTAGTCTCTTAATATTCCTGTGATTTATTGAATTTGCGAAAATACACAAAGAATATACCGTTTCGATACTGTGTACACAAAAGTTTTATAATATTATGTAGTTGTAAGCAAACCTGATCAGTAATATTTCAATGTTATGCCTAGAGGTAGAAGAGAAGCGATACTCGCAACTTCACCCAAATATAAAAAAGAAATATATCGGGTGTTTTGAATATTGGATGAATTTGCTAGTTTCCCAAGTTCTTATAAAATAAAGTTTGCTTATATGTTTGGGGCCACGCACTTGCCCTACTCAATTAAGTTGGAAAACTTTTCGCAACTTTTCGAAGCGTTAATTTGACAGTTCATAAAATGCTGACAGCGGCTCGCGAGCGTTTGACAAGTGCGAGTAGTGTGAGAAGTGTCAAACAATTTGCGAGCTTTTTACCAAGTTTGAATGATAAATTAGGAACTATGTATATGGTATACAACTTTTAGTTAGTTCATCTTACCGAATAAGAAAGAAGATTGGAGGGATTCACAAAATAATTGACATGACATGAGACAATAAATACTCACGAGGGTAAGTAATTAGTAATTCAGAAGAGAGAACTGACGCGTGCCGTCGGGTGAGATACATAAAATATGTTTTATTTGCGAACAATAATAGGAGTACATACGCC
Source organism: Drepana arcuata (assembly GCA_016069955.1). Classification (NCBI taxonomy): domain Eukaryota; kingdom Metazoa; phylum Arthropoda; class Insecta; order Lepidoptera; family Drepanidae; genus Drepana; species Drepana arcuata. The sequence continues at coordinate 23,991 of JACCPG010001993.1, read as the reverse complement.
AATGAATTTGTTCTCATACATATTCATGTTTTCTCTCGATGTTTTCCTTCACCGTAAAGTTTATGGTGTGACTAAACCTATGATAAAGTTTAGAAAATATTATTATTCCAATCAGGATTCGCGCTTGCATTTTTTGTATTGTAAGCAACGGCTTTATATTTCAACAAAATGTACCGACAAGATAACACGTCTTCACACGAGGCAGGGACGTATACTTACAAATTATTATATTGAAAGAGGCAGCCATGTGTTCATAGAACATAAACGCGTCTTATTCATATTTGTTGTTAAATTTTATGCCAAGTCACATATTGTTTATACAAACATACGTAAACAATATTGGACTCGGCATAAAGTACTCTTAATTGGGCGTTGGAGCATCCCGGCGTAATATATTATTGTCGTGTAGGAGGTGGGTGGTGTGAGTTCACGGTGTACGCGGGGTTATACGTTAACACAATTCTTGAGTAAAGTTCGTAAATAAGATCATAAAGAACAAAGGGAGGCATAAAACTTCCCATTTAAAATTCTACTTGCCCAACCAGGCTACTTTCACTTTGCAGGTAATCGTGTCCAATAATTCTGCTTCCGACTATTAAGTTCCTGCGGTGAATTTCAGTTATGTATCTGCTGGCAGAAGGCAATTCCATCCATAATTAAGTCAGCAAAATGCTTAATGATATAGGTATTAGTGACTATAGGCTACAAAACTGCTGACCATCACGTTGATGTGTTTGTCTGTACTGTAGTTTTAAATCTGGGTCTGTATCAGCTTTTGCTGAACTGTACGTTTGAAAAGTAAATTCCCATAAAATAGCATATGAAGTCCTAATTACAGCAGACCTTCTCAAGCTGACATCTAAAAGTCATGATATTATTTTTTTATGAATTTTTGCTGTGACTTATCTCGGACTTTAGTAAAGTTCAAATTTCCTCTCGATATTTACCATAACCGTGGCTCATGGTGTGACTAATCACTTGCAATTTTTGTGTTAAAGGCAACTATTTGAACCACCCGGCCACTACGACTCTTAGTAATAAAAGCATCGTGTAATAGTAGCATTTTTTCACCCAAAAGAAGTAGATATAGATAAGGAGGGATATGCTAGTCCGTACACATGTAACGACCTTTTATCTTAGGCGGTTTATACTTCAACAATAAAACTGACAAGCTTCATAAAGTGTCAAGTCATTTAGTAAGAGGTTACCCTCGTAAAATGTTGGGAGCATCTGGAGCCGCCTTGTAGAGTAAAATATTTTGTTGCTTCGTGATATTCAAAAAGCTAATTGACTACAAAGGCTGGTTTCTGACGTGAAATTTTATACGAAATATAATTAAGTTTAACGGTTTCATTTCCTACTGTAATTGGTATGTTACAATGTATGTTAATAAGACTTTACTTTGTCGAGTAACTGCTTTGTATAGTGTGTGCTAGAAACTACTGAAGTTATTTAAGTACGACTATATTAGTGGTCTAATTTTAGCAACGAGTAAAACGTCGTAGATATATAATGCGAGAGTTTCTGAAGGAAAGACAATGTTTCAACTACCTAGATCAAATCGATCGAGCACTCAAGAATCGGAACGAAAATATCTCGGCCAAATACATCTCCAGCGAAAGAAGATGTTGTAATTCTTTTACTTATCCATTTCATAGCATAGTTTTACACTTCTGTCTCCTTCCAGAATCGTTGCGGTAAGGCGTGAAATATAAGTAAATAAATAAATTACATACATACATATACATATCATCACGCCGAGTCCCTCACGGGGTAGGCTGGGAGTATATAGCGCCAGTTCTCTCTAGACCTACATACATTCGCTTTGTCCACATTCATCAATCGCTTCATACATGCCCGTCGGTTTCGAGTACTCTTGACGTTCCCGTCCTTGAGCGTCCGATCGATTTGATCTAGGTAGTCAGTTGGAACTAGGTCTTCCTATGCCTCTTCTTGCACACACTTTTGCTTTGTTTCGTCAATCTTTCTTCACTCATCCTTTCTATATGTCCATAGCAACGTAACATGCCTTTCTTCGTCTTTACAGTCACATCACTCACTCGCTCACGCTAGTTATTTTTCGAATATTTTTCGTTGCGGATTCGATCTAAGATGGTCACTCGGTAAATTTTTCGAAGAGATACTCAGAATTCGTTGCCGTACAATAAAGTGAAATAAATTAATAAAAAACCGTTCAAACAATGAATTATAATTTTAAAAGGAATAAAAACATTAACCGCCTTGATCCACGATTTCCATAGAATTTTTCCACGAAATAAAGCAAGAACTCATTTGAAGTATTTGAAGCAGGCGTCCAGCGATATCTACTTATTTTATATACCGCTTTTAAAATCAGATAGTATCGCTTTGACCATTTGATTTATTATTAATAAAATGGCTTCGCGTCACGGCATACTAAAATTTGGGGTTAATGAACTCATATACATATTATTGTAGCTAATACCTTATTATCGCCTGGTCTGGTGGTTAGAGCTCCTGACTGCGAAACTTGAGGTCGCGGGTTCGAATCCCGCTGAGGGCAGATATTTGTATACTTAGTATACAAATGCTCGTGTTCATCACACATCTTGAATGTCCTATGTATTTATGTATATATCTATTTAAGTAAATATATCGTTGTCTAGTTACCATAACACAAGCTTTGCTTATTTTGGGACTAGGTCAATTTGTGTGGAATTGTACCAAGGTTATTTATTTACATATGGAGTCGTTGAATATATACAATCTATTTAGTAGACAGGCTAATTAGTTAGCACCGTTTGACTGAAAATTAATGGGAGAGTGTTCTGACGAATTATTTAACAAAAATCTAAATCAAAATATTCTATTCAACGTAAGGGACACAGGGTACGCTTATTGAACGTCACATATTTGATATAAACTCAAGTTACCAAGGTTTCCTTCACGCCTACCTTCTACCATCGCAGCTCTCGCTATCGAAGGAGAATTCACCTCCATACCTTGGGACCTCAAAAGACACGCACCCCGCGGTTTCAAAGGAGTTTCTTTCTGCTAGCGCTCGAGCTATGGAATGAAGTCCCTGTTGGTGTTTTCCACTGAGAGTACAGCTTAGAGTTCTTCAAGAAGGATGGTAGGGATTCCTGAAGATACGAGTGATACCCTTGGTGGTGGTATCCGCTTACCACGAGGCGGGCCGTATTTATGGTATAAACCTTTAATGGTAAAAAAACAACAGTAGGTATACATATAATTATATATATATATATATATATATATATATATATATACAATTATATATATATATATATATATATATATATATAATTGTGTCTTCTAGAAGTAGTTGGCTACTTCTAGAAGACACCTGTTCTATTTTCTAAAACATGTATACCCGAATCAACACAAAGCGAACTGTAACTTCTTAACAATATGTGTATCTAGCAAAGTAAATTATCGTAACAACGAAATACTAACTAAAAACTAACCTAAATAAAAAGGTAGGTAAGAAATACCTTTTCCAAATAAACAGTCCAACAAGTTAGCGAAGTTACCCTTGTTTCAGAAAGAAGCACACTTTTTGTTTGGACATTTTAAAGTTGGCGGACAAAGGCACTACACCTAGTTACACGTACAAATCAAGATTCCGCTGTTTTCTTTACTTACTTAAGATTGTTTTCGAATTCGGATTAGTCGATAAAGCCTGATAGCTTCTGTACGAGCCGTCAACGCATTCATTGCAAGTTCGAATCCCGACTGTACAATTAAGTTTTCTGAGCTTAAGTACAGTGGTTAATAGCAGCGTGAGCTTTATGGCGAGAAAAAGATTAAGTACACGCGGAAATGTGCACATTTTTGAGAAGTAACGATTTGAAGATGCATGTAGGTAGTGTTTTAGAAACGGTGATAGACAAAAAAAATCAAAAATCAAAATATTTTAATCAACGTAAGGGACACAGGGAATTGAGCTTTGAGAGACTAGTCGTATGTCACGCCGGCATTGAAACTTACCTCCGGCGAGAAGGTCTTGCTATACCTCTGTTGTGGGAATATAAATATATTTACCGACCAACGTCTGAATAAGTTTTCTTTCGATGTTTTTCATCATTTTAAATCTCTTGGTATGTTCAATTATCTAGATCAAATCGATTGAACGCTCAAGGACGAGAATGTCAAGAATACTCGAAACCGACGAGCATATATGAAGAGACTGATGAATGTGGATGAAGTGAAAGAGGAGTGTAAGTCTAGAGGGAACTGACGCTCTATACGCCTACCCCGTCAGGGACTCGACGTGATGACATGTATGTATGTATGGTAATCATGAAATATTTATGTATATTTATACAAACTAATCGCGTGCAAGATATTCAGGAAAAATACCTACATAAATACCTGTGCGGAAATTGAACCCGCGACCCTGGCGCGGACCAGTCAGGTCATTGTACTCGTCGCGGTATGTCATATGTATTCTTTATTTTGTGGAAACCGTCAATCTCGTTAATATGTATGCGGGCTACACAGTACACATCTGAAATGTACATAAATATTTATGAGTATTTTTAACATGCTCTTCCAAATTTGAAAATGCATTTTTCTACACTAATATTATAAAGAGGAAAACTTTGTTTGTTTGGTTGTAATGAATAGGCTCAAAAACTACTGGACCGATTTGAAAAATTCTTTCACTGTTGGGAAGCTGCACTATCTCCGGTGAACATAGGCTATATTAAATTGGACCCGATAGGTGGCGCTGCGATCGAGTTTCAGGAATTTAACTTTTTCACCCGGGCGAAGCTATCCCTTTCTGTCTGTCTTAAGGTGGATTCGAGAATGGTTTAGATTTACAATTGGACCCGATAGATGGCGCTGCGATCGTGTTACGGGCAATTTAACTTTTTCACCCGAGCGAAGCTGGGCGGGACAGCTAGTTCTTTATATAAAGCCAGTTCACCGCAGTAATAAGCGCATTCCATTTCGCGAAATCACTCCAGACCTTGGGTCGAGTTTTGTCTGCTGGAAGATGTATTTTAACGGACGTCTGCCTCTTCTAGTATTTAATAAAATGTAGTGTAGGATCTATGTTCCTATATAGAATATCTCTATGTAATGAAGGCTGTTATAACTATATCACGCTCGTGATGCCATAAGTACGAAGCACGGAGGTTTGCACTTGCATCTTTGTTTTACAGAAATTTGAAGTTGTTGAAGAAGTGAAGTTGAACACGAATATTTGTACACTGGTCTTGGAAGGATTTTTTTTTAAATATACCCGTATTTAAAATCTTATAAGTGCGAATGTCATTGAATAGTTTACACGTTAGAATCTGAAAAATTTGGTTGGTTGGTTGACTAGTCAAATTTGTGTGGCATTGGTGAAAATATTCACTACCTCCCTACGTTCCGTAAAGTGGTAAGCCGAGGTGTGTAGAAAGTACCTACGCATCTCCTCTTCATTGGAGATATATTTTAAGTGTCAATGTGACAGGTGAAATAGGAAATATCCATATCTCAAAAATAGTATTAATTAATTGAAATTACTGTACAAATGCGTCGTGCCTTGGTAGGTTCCACATATGAATGCATTCATAAACTATTATTGTACAAGACAGCTAAATACAAACTACGTAGTTTAAGTCTAAATGTAAACATGAGTCCTGTGTGCCTGCTATTAAAACCAATAGCGACAACGAGTCCAACTGGACTAACTTCATAAATATTCAATGCTAATTACCCACCATGGTTCTGCATGTCGTATTAGGGCCATAGTTAATAATATACATACAGTACACCAATACACCAACGTCAAGAGTACTTGAAACAGGCGAGCATTTATGAAGTCTGATGAATTTGGATGAAGCGAAGGAATAGCGTTATAAGTCCTGACGAAGTCAGGGTTCCTTTTTATTCGCGAAATGGCAATTTTGAACGGACGATCTGTTTTATTAAGACATCCCTGACAGATCTGGGTAATGTTGAGTAATTGTTTTACAATTCATGGGCATCAAACTGTGTGTATGTTTTCGACCAAACATTGTGTCTGTTATTAAGTTGATGTACTGTTTGCATTTGTATTGTGACATCGTTTCATGGTAAACTCTATTTCATGGTGCATAGAGGTAATTATGGCTACTGTTACCTTCCCGACATGCACTTTTTTATTATTCATTAGTGATATGGTAACAATAAATTCTGACCATTAAGTAAAAGCTCTTGAGGGCCGTGGTGGCCGAGTGGTTCGAGTAGTTGCCTGCTACACAAAGATCGCAAGATCGAATCCCGACTGCACCAATGAGTTTTTCTGTACTTAAGTACAGTGATTAGTCACACCACGAGCTTTACGGGGAAGGAAAACATCGAAAGGAAACCGCCACACGTCTGAGAAGAAATTCAAAAGCGTATGTATAGTCGTGCTTGATTAAGGGTGATAGACTCGCCATCTGTCACCTTGGCACCTTAAATATATATCTCGTGGAAAGTGGGTGTGTGGGTAATATCTATAAAACCTCTGCCTACCCCTTCGGGAACCCTTGAACCCTTGGGGAAGGCGTGAGGATCTAGTATATGTTATACTTAGATATTAATGCAAAGTTTTAGACCCGTCGAGTCTACCGTGATAGATATCCATAATAATAGCTAAGCTTAATTTAGTCCGCATTAATAATCCGGACTAAATTAACCATAAAAAGCGAAAATCATTTGAAGCCTATAAAAACATAATGTATTTTTTTTATTTCGAGAAAATATCTTTTGGAAGTAGGACTGGAGGCCACAGAGCTCACAGTTAGATGGTTCTAACGAGGTGATAAAAGTTAACGGTTATTGAAGGAAGTTTGGCAATGGGCTATAGACCAGTTGGAATTGATACCTCAGGTTTGATAGTAGCTAAAATGTTTGATAAAACAAAAGAGGTATGAAACTCTAGATAGAACTGGCTCTCTTCCCTCCCGTTCTCGTCTCTTCGTCTACCCCTTTAGTGAGATGGCGGCGAGATCGTATCTCGGCGAGATGATAAACATATGTATATATATAAATTTATTATAAAATAATATAATATATCCCTTTCCCACAAGGGTCCCCAAAGGGGTAGGCAGAGGGTTATAGGTAATACCCAAACATCCACTCAAATTTAAAGATCACATTAAATATTATTTATTAAAATTTTATTATAAAAACGCCTATTAATTTATATCTCTAAATTATAATATACATAAATGTTTATTTAAAATAGCTCTGCCCCACAGGGAGTATGATATACTGTAGTATGTGTCCTATGTACTGGATAGCCTAAGTGGATTAGCAATAGATAATTTAATTTAATTGAAAAACGCCGTGGTTAACCAGTGGTTCGAGTAAGTGCCTGCGACACAAAGATCGCAAGTTCAAATCCCAACTGTACCAATGAGTTTTTCTGAACTTAAGTATAACAGTGATTAGTCACATCACGAGCTTAACGGTGAAGGAAAACATCGAGAGGAAACCTGCATACGTCTCAAAAGAAATTCAAAGCGTCATGCTTGAGTAACGGCGATGGACTCGCCATCTGTCACGTTGGCACCTTAAATATATCTCTGACGGAAAGTGTGTCTGTGGGTACTACCTACACACCTCTGTCTACCCCTTCGGGGACCCTAGTGGGAAGGCGTGAGGGTATAATTTAATTAAATTGAAGTTTGAGAGGTTGGGACACTTTAAATGTTTGCAGAAGGAATAGTTTTCAGATTGCATTTTAGTTAATTAACTAAACTCCTTTCTCTACATACAATTTCTCTAAACGTTCTGGCCAAAGCATAACATAAATGTAAATAATTCTAAAATAATGGTAACCGACATACGCTTAAGAAGAAATTCAAAGTCGTATTCGAAAGAAACGGCACTGTACTCGCTGTTTGTCAAGTTGGCTCCTAAAAGATGTCTCCGGCCAAAAGTGGGTCCTCTGCAAAAAGGCAGGTGCAGCTTTTAAAATACTATAAAAACCAAATAATCAATGCGTGCCACGGCGACTTGCCGCCAGTTGTCGGAACAATTAACTGAATACATTATAATAAACTACGGTAAAGAGATGTTGGTCACGTGATACACAAAGGGTGTACTTTTTTAATGGGCGTATAGGATAACATCAAAATAATTATAAATTTGTTTGCAGGGTGGGCTACGCGCGCGTGATACCCCTGGGGTTGCAATCGTTGGCGCTTGCCATCACGCGGGTCGCATTCTTGTTTGCCACCCTAGTAGTATAAAAAGGTATGTACATTTTTTTTCCGAAAAGACGTGGTGGCCATGGGGTTCGAGTAGCACCATTGAGTTTTTTTGAACTTAAATACAGTTAGCTTTACGGTGAAGGAAAATATCAAGAGAAACGTGCGGTTTTTTGAGAAGAAATTCAAATGCGTATGTATAGTCGTGGTTAAATATTTATCATTGATGGAAAGTGGTTGGTTGGTAATACCTAAATACCCCTGCCCTTTGTGGGAAGTGGGTCATAATTTATTTTAGCCCGATTATTTAGTACCTACTGGAAAGACGTCATGGGTTAGCACAATTTTCATAATGTTATTATTAGAACATATTATAGAAAGGACTACGTATATAGACGAACAGTTAACAATAATTTATAGATACTCGTACAGTGCGTTAGTGTCTGAAAGAAGCAATGGAAGTATATATTCCTTTGTTTATAAGATACAATACGGAACAGATATATAAAGGGAAAGTGTGTGCAAGAAGAGGCAGAGGAAGGCCACGTTCCAACTACGTAGATCAAATCGATCGGACGCACAATCAACGTCGAGAGTACTCGAAACGACGAGCATGTATGAAGAAACTGATGAATGTGGACGAAGCGAAATAAGTATGTAAGTATACTCTTTGATTACCACGTTAGGGACTCGGCGTGATGATATGTATGCATAAGATTGCATAAGATTACAAGCAAAGATAGGACTGCCATGAAATATCGATAATTACGAGCACATGACGAGAGCGTAAGAAGAGCCTAATGACTGTTAGATGAAATAAAAGACGTCTGTAAGTCACTCGACCCACCCCGTGAGGGACTTGGCGTGGTAAGTGTGTGTTAAAACACGCAAAACAGAGTCTTGTCTGTGGAATAATATTTTGAAACACTCTGTATATAGTTCAACAACTTGTGTAAACGTACGACGACACACGCATGCTTATACATCACGCGTTATTATAGGCGTGCGTTTGGGAAAAAATGTTCAAAATACGCAGTCATATTTTAGTTAACGAATTTTATTTGAGGGCGCACGAAATGTGTTCTTTTATCTAAGTTGTTTTTAGGCCGTTACATACTAGTTAGGACGAGCGGCTTTGCTTACATATTGTTTTATAATTATTCAAATTACTACCTATAAGTGTAATTTTTTAATTATTTTGTATAAGGAGTTTTAGAGAAAACTTGTGTAGTCTCCCACGGCAACTTGGCTGGCGAATATTTTGTACACCGAGCATTGCCGTAAAACGTGGCAATGCCGCAAGCCTTCCAGGCACTCTTCTGCGTGGCACGGATTTAAGATAACTATTTTATTTGTAAACGTATATGTACAGTGTAGTTAGGTCTTTTTTTTAATATCATTAACATTTTATCATGTTTTATTTAAAAACTGCTTACTGCTAATAATATTTTAGATATCTGTCTATAATTTTATTTAAGAAGTTTGGTGAAGGAAATTTGTAGAGTTCTATTACTTAAAGTTACCTCTATTGTAACTCTATTGTAACCTCATTTTTAAATTGGTGTAAGTTTTTTAATAACCTTAGTTAAAAAAGTAACTTTATACTTATAATTCTTACAATATATATTTTTACGTAATTACATAATACAAGCAGAGTATACTACGCATAATACGCAATATTTAGTCTCTTCATACATGTTTGCCGACTACTCTTTACGTTCACATTCTTAAAATTACCGTAAAGTTTATTGGTATATTATATATCACTGCTGCAGTGGAAACTTAATTTTGTAATGGAAACCACATCCAACATAGGTCATGCTTATAAAACATTGCTATATTTGGTAATCCGATCTGCGCCAGTATTAAGTCCTGAGTTCCCATTTATAATACACAAGACCTATGTAAATTCAAATTACGTGTTCTGTTTTAAAATATTCAAATACTCCACTCGAATTCCCTCTTTGAATATTCAAAGTGAATACTTTGAGTATTTATACCACATTGATGACAAACTAGCATGCGGTACGCGTGATGGTAAGCGGTTGCCGCCGTGTATGAACGCTTGCAACACCAGTGGTATCGCTCGCGTGCTGCTCCCTGCAGAACTCTTTTCATATCTTTCTTGAAGAACTCCATGTTCTTCAAGAAAGATATACAACTCTACTCTCTACGGAAAATTTAAATTATTTATAATATTGTCTGCTGCTGTTGGCCGAAACACTATTCATGCCTGTTTTCACTTATCGTATACTAGCTGTAACTGAATAAATAAATAATTATGTATTTCCTTTGCCTTGCCGTTGCCCACTGTTGAAACCGAGTAAAATGTTACAGTTACTTTTTTAATAAAACTATTCACGACTTCTCACAAGAGTATCTTAAAGGGTATCTTAATTCTTTCGCCGAAGGTTTATTCAGGTGTTTTTCTTCTCCTACTTATTTCTTATCAAGTCCGCAGTTCCTCGGTTTTCTTCAAATCATTGTACTCAAGTTCGTGTATATTAATTACTGAATTTATCCTACTGTCGGCACGCAATTATATAATATTAATTAGTATGAGAACGACAAACCTGATAAATTAAACTTGCATGGAGACATGACAAAATTATTGATAATTTTTGTCCCTAGCCCGCGTGTACGGCGTTGTCCCCTGCGAGTATAAATCAACTTTACTTCCGAAAAATACCTTATATTTTTTAAGTAATTACAATAGTCAAGTGCACTTATTCATTCACCTGTTCTTTATTATAATAAAAGCACATTTATATTAATTAATGTCGCTTTGGGGTAATTAAATTGATAGTTAGGGTTGCCCTGAAGCGTTCAATGAAGGGTCACTCCCATTAATTAATTAATTTACCTGAAGTTGTGAGGTTTTAGGTATATGGTTGGTCCATGGAATAGACCTATGTTTGAAATAGACCATGGCTATTTATTGATCACAGCTGGATGATCTATACTAATGACATAAAGAGGGAAGATTTGATTCTCTGAATGTTTGTTTGTTGCTCTTTTGTTAATTTTTTTTCACGTAAAGTAAAGTTTGAGTGAAGTTAGTTTCCTATAGAATAAGGAAAGATTAGTTTTTTCAAAAAAAGTACCAATTAAATGAAATTGTACGACTACGAATAAAAAGGGTTTAGATTAATTTTATTAGTTTTTGATGTGATGAAGTAACCTATTTAAGTACTTATGGCGTTTGTTGGGTCGAAGCTCTAGGACTATGGGGACCGGTTGCACTTTTTTTTATAAGGTTTCCATAATAACTTTTTGGAGTCTCCTGTGACAAGAGAGCTAGCGAACATTTTGCTCAGAGAATCAGCTGGGAAAAATCACCTTTAATCATATAACGTGTCAATGCACGTTTGCATGCACGCAATTCATAGATGTCTTGCAGACATCTATGAATTCTTCCGCGTGATAGGGATGGGAGCGATATATTTTCTTTATTTATATAGTGAAATTAGTTTAGACGTTCGTTGTAGTTTATTTTTTATTATTTTTATTACAGTTCTATGTTCGTTCTATATTTGAATAAGGAAGAATAATTTATCTTCTTTCCGTTTGGACGAAAAGTTGGTACCATTATTAATATATTAGGCAATTTGTTTTTTTTAGTTAATAAATACTTATATATATATATTTTTTAAATGTTATATAACGGAACAAAATAATTAAATTTCTGGTAAATTCCTGATGTAAAATTCAGTCCCTTCTTTTTTTAATGTCTCTTCGTCTCATTATATATTTTGAGGGGCTTTTCTTCGTGTGCTTAATGATCAATGTTACTTAGTGTACCTTGATTATAAGTGCGGAAACTTGTTACTCAGATAAGCTTAAGTAAAGGAGGCCTCTTATAATGCTTTGCTTTTAACTAAATTATTTTTAAAACTGAAACTCTGACTCCCTTTGTCTGGATATTGATTGCATTATGTTAAGATAAGGTATATTATGTTATCCTATAGTGCGTCACATATTTAGGTGCCAATGCGACAATCTGTCGTTATTTCTCACGTACGATTACATACTTACTGGAATTTGCCTTCAATGCAAAGCTGTCAGGGTTATCATTGTAGAAAAAACTCATTATTACAGGCCGCCGGGGTTTGAACTTGCAATCTTGGCGCTGCAAGCGACTGCTATAAGCACTCTACCAACACGGCATTGCTAAAATTAAATCACACGTTAATGAGGATTCTTCAACCCCATCGACAAAAAATACTGAACCTTCTGCTCAAATAACACAGACAGAGCCGATTTGTCAATTATAATCGTGGAAGCTGAAACACGAATTGAAAATCAGTGACCGCCCTCTAATGAAGCTATTGTGCTAACGATTTTTACTGCGCAATTAACTGAGAGTTTGGTTTGTGGGTTAATCGATGGTCGATATGCTGATGGTACTCCAACGTATCCTGCGATTTAAGCCTCGCTTTTGTGGTTCGTTTGAGGTTTGATGGCGTGCGTAATATGAATGTGTGCCTAAGTATGAATTTGGAATGACTGGCTTTTCTTTGGTTGGCGTATTCGAGAATTGTTCATATTTTTCATTTGTAACGGCTTAGCGATATGACGTCGTTGAATTTCAGACCTGTCCCAGATGTTTTCCTTCACTGTAAAGTTGCGATGTTGCGATTCATTGGTACGGTCGTTGTTCGCTTTCAATCTTTGTGTTGCAGATAATATACCGTAATACCTTTTAGTAAATCCCCTCATCGTAGAACACGTGGTATGATATTTACTTTATTAAAAACTCATTGAAACTGACCGCCGGGGCTTGATAATCTTGACTAGGAAACCTATTGTGGGTATATACGATATGCTTGACGAAACATCTGGTGCAGCCCAGCTCCCATCTCACGAATCAGGAACGCACTAAGCCGAGGTCCGTACTCCACAGAGAGGCCTTTAGCTGTGGCTGGAGACCTTGGTCTCGCCAAGAAAACAATCTTAGCGAAACATTTTTTTAAATCTTTTATCCAATTTAGGCCCTAGTAAGAAACTTTCAGGTAACAACCGATTAGGGAGCAATGAGAGGAAACGCCAAACAAACAGATGAAAGAACTAAGGAATGATAATAATTACTTTAAACTTTTCAGTTAGATACAAAACCGCACCTACCCTTAGTTGCTTCACCGGGAAAAGTTTTTCTGCAACTGCACACTTTTAACGTGGCTCACGACTGCGAGCAGGGAATGCTGTGTACGACTGTACCTACTAGCAAAAAGTACGCCATTTCATTTTAAACAAACTGGGACTAGCTTTGTTAGCATTAGTTGGAGTTGTCGCGTTCCCTGATGGCTGAGTGGACGGCTAAAGTTTGATTGTTTGTTATAATGAACTTAAGTGCATTGACTTACAGTTCATTTTGTTTATTTTTAATAGGTAATAATATTGTTATGGTGTCTCGTTAATTAGTTTCAGACATTTTATTTAATTCCTAAAACTATTTTATTAAGGTTTTCAAATATTTAAATGTAAACTAAGTTTAGTTCATATAGTTTTGTTTGCTGACCCGTTTAAGAGCTGTGGCGGCCGAGTTTGAGCAGTCATCTATAACACAAATATTGCAAGTTCGAATCCCGACTGTACCAATGAGTGAGTGTTTATGAACGCAAGAATGGTGATAAGTCACAGCACAAGCTTTACGGTGAAGGAAAACATCAACAAGAAACCTACGTTTGAGAAGAAAATGTGACTATATTATTCAAACAGTTAACCACAATATCTCATACACTTTACCACACACTCCCTTTCACCCCACCAAATGAGCTAATGTACGTGAAATATTACTCAAAGTACATAAATTTAGCAGACTAACTCGTGGTTACACAGTCTGCTAGTCAAAAGGATGCTTACATGAGGTTGCTTGCACAATGCACTCACCAAATTATACTTACCGTAGAGTTTTGCATGGTTCATTGAAAATGTTGTTTAAATTTCACGATTTAGTAACCTTAGTGGCCGAGTGGTTTAAGTACTTAGCTGCTAAACAAGATAATAGTGATATTTTTGGATCGATTAATTTGGTTTTATATAATGACTAGCAGTGCCCGCGACTTCGTCGGCGTGGACGGCTTTTTTACCTTTCGTAAAAAAAATTTTTTTTCAACAAAAAGTATCCTATGTTACTTCTAATACCTCCGAGAATATGTGTACAAAGTTTTATGACGATCGGTTAAGTAGTTTTTACGTGAAAGCGTAACAAACATAAATAATATTAGTAATGATACCGACAAGCATGTATGAAGATACTGGTTACTGATGAATGTGGACGTGACAATGTGAAGCGAAAGAGGTATGTAAGTCTAGAGAGAACTGGCACTCTATACTCTCTGCCTACTCTATGTATGTAATGATAATAGTATATCCTCACGCCTTCCTCGAGTATCCCCGAAGGGGTAGCCAGAGGTGTATAGATAGTACCCACACGCCCACTTTCTGCCAAAAATATATTTTTGTTATCAATGTGGTTGTTGACGATTCCATCGCCTTTACACGAATACACGCCTTACTTATGCAGGTTTCTTCTCGATGTTTTCATTCACCGTGGTGTGACTAATCACTGTACCTAAGTTCAGATAAACTCATTAGTACAGTCAGGATTCGGACTTACAATCTTTGTGTTACAGGCAACTACTCGAACCACTCGGCCACCACGGCTTTTACTTATAACATTGGCTATAAATATTATTTGGTGAGCATATATAGTACGAGTATATGTATGTAGGTATACATCCATACGCTGAGTCTTTAACGGGGTAGGAAGAGAGTATAAGCACCAGTTCTCTCTAAACTTACATACCTCTTTCGCTTCGTCCACATTCATCAGTCTCTTCTAACATGCTCGTCGGTTTCGAGTACTCTTGACGTTCCCGTCTCCGATTGAATATTGTCATTAAACTTATTTTATTTGCTCTTAATTCGAAATCTAAATTACACTTCTCATTTTATTAAGTGTTTAAAGTTACGCGTGAGGGTTTAGTTCAAGCTCAAGGTACCGTTAAATTGTCTTCAGCTTAGTTGAGATTTGTTCTTAATATCTAGGGAAATTTTCAAAACATAAATACTTTGAAACAAAATAATTACCGACCCTAACAAAGGTACGCCTGGAAACCTCTGAAACCACTGAAATTTAATACGCGTAACTAAACCATTGTAATTAAGACTGAACAAAAATGTCTTTACCAGCAAACGAATATCAATAAAGATTTTATTTTAACACTTAATTCATTAATTTTACTGTTTTAATACGGACTAGTTTTAGTATTGATTTCAAAGCATGCTTAGAGAATATAAAGCCTCGTTTTTACTAAGAGTTTTCTGAACAGTGGATTGTCAGACCAAGTACTTACGATGAAGAAAAATATGGCGAATGGAAATTGGATTGGAATGGAAACTTGTCAGTAAATTTACAGATGTTAAAATGTATAAAGCAGTGCTTGAGAGCAATTTCTTTAGGAACTTTAGACCGTAAATCTTGTTTTTTTTCATAATGATTAGACCAGCCCAAATTGAAAAATTTAAATCAAAATTAATATTATTATTATATCAATTACAAGTTTCATAGAGAATGTAGTCCTAACCGCTAGGCGGCGGTAAGGTCATATTTCAAATAGTAAAACCGTATTTCTCGCGTCATATCTAGCAAAGTTTACCTCATAACTCTACATTTAATTACCAAGGGTAACATTTTGTCGGAGTTGTCTCTGTTGTCATAAACCCACAGTTCTGTGTTTTATAATCGGGGTCATTAACCTTCTCCAAATGGAATTTTATGTGTGCCATACTCAAAGCTACGGTTAATAAAATTGACCCTTACGACTACGATATTAGGGTTGTGGGGATCTTACAATTACAGTTAATTTGTGTGTTAATACAAATTTACTACAGTCATTAGTCGTCCGAACTGTGTACCTACGATTATATACGCCACTATAATGTAGCCATTATAAATATTAAGAGGAATAAAATATCCCCAAACAAAGTTTATTTTAGTCACTTTTATATAATAATAACATCCTCACGCCTTCCCACAAGGATTCCCGAAGGGGTAGGCAGAGGTGTATAGGTAATACCCACACACCCACTCTCCGCCAGAGGTATATTAGGTGCCAACGTAACAGATGGCGAGTCCATCGCTGTTACTCAAAAGTACGAGTTATGGTAATTAGACAACGATATATTTACTTATATAGATATATATATATTTCATAAATACACAGGACATCCAAGACTAAGGTACAAATACTCGTGTTCATTACACAAATATCTGCCCTCAGCGGGATTCGAACCCGCGACCTCAAGTTCTATAACATGTCCAAAGAATGGGTATGTAACCTTTCGTTTGAGAAGACATTGAAAGGTGTGTGTTTAGACTGCATCGGACTCGTTATCTGCCACGTTGGTACCTCAATTTTATCCCCAATTCCAAGCGGATTCTTTCCTCTGAAGATCCTTTATCTGAAAATGTGACAATGACAAAAAATTTGTCAAATTGGTACCTTATGTCTATTATAATACACATTAGGTACCAATTTGTCCTTTTAGATTTCTGAAGTAAAAAGTCCTAAAACCACCCTTATTGCTTCGGACTATTATTGAGTGTCAAAGCTCTAAGCTATATGAATATTTATTTAGGACACACACACGACAAACAAACTTCACTTAATAATAACTTTTATCAATACTAACACAATGTTCCAAAAGCTAACAAATACATAAATATTAATACGGATGAATTCGTCAGGACTAGTTTGAAAACTTGTTGAATTATATATTGATTTAATGGGTGCTAGTCTAAATAAAGTCTAATTTATAGTACATACTTATAAACTTTATGAATATCACGTTTTCCAACCAAATTATAACGTATCTTTATTCTATTTGAAATATATACTTGAATGTATATATATTAGAAAAATATATATGTAAAACAGTTAGTTCTTTTTCTTATTATTTAAAGGCTCCGAATCCAACGTTTGCTTCTCTATTTTTTGTTTCGATATCACGTAAGCAACAGTTTATTAGTCGAGATAAGACAATTAACTTATGCTCTTCCTTCGTTAATATTGACGTAGTTTCTCTTTTACTCGCCCGACCAATTACTTGGCTGCGTACTATTATTAACGTCTTAATGAAGGTCTAATTAACTTTTATTGGGTTTATGACAGGATGCTGGCGAGACAGAAAGGGTTAACTATCTACACTCATACATCCCTGAGGAAACTATTACGTCACATTTATTAAGTGACATGTCGTACAAATCATAATCCTAAAGCAATTCTGATTTTAAACGAAAACAAAATAGACTCCTCATGACTCTTTTTGCCTTCCCAAAAGTATCTCTGAAGGGAAAGAAAGAGGTGTGAACCGCATATAATGGAAAATTGTGCTAACGTGACAGATGGCGAGTCTATCGAGATCTCTCGAATGCCATTGTTGAGCTGTGTTAATTTCTAAAACGTATAAAGTAAATCTAAAACGTATGCCTGGAAGCTGCAATTTTGATATCGCATGACTCATTTTTATGTATAAGATTACTTAAAAAATTGTCACCACTGATCTCTTTTGAAATTTTCACGTACCAATATCGTGTCTTTGGGATAATAATTAAGCTTTATTTCCTTTCTCATTGCACCTTCAGCTTTTTAACAATCGTTGAAAAATCGCTGAAGTGGCATACAACTGACTCAGTAATGACATCTTATCTTTGTTCAATAGTACCTAATCAGCGACTTTTGCTAATGTACGAAACAGACAAAGAAAACAAAAGGATCTTACTAAATGCCCTTTCCTTTGTTGCAGATAAAAATCGCCTCGATGTGAATGAGAACAAAGATGGACCTTAAATATCTGATCCTAATGATTGCCTTTGCGACAGTCGAAATAAACGTAACTGAGAGCCGACAAAATGACAAAAGGAGATGGAAGAATGACAAAAGTATTTACTCACACTATGTTAACATTTGCGATATACAGGACCGAGGGTCAAAGGTACATTGTTACTGTGAAAGTACAAAGATAAAGACCGCCACAAAGGCTGACTGTTGGGTATTTAATGGTGGTATAGCTGAAGATGATCCTTTCTGGTCCAACTTTTACTCGCAACCGAAGATAGAAAAACTGACCTTCAACGTACGAGCCGACGGAGGATTAACATACATACCAGCTAAAGTGATTGTAAGACTAGAACGCTTACAATATCTAAATATACAATACGCAAACATATACAGTATTCCATCGTTCGCTTTTACAAACTCGACGACTTTGAGAGAAATATCTTTGCTCAAGAATAAAATAGTGAAGTTGGAAAAAATGGCATTTGCTCATCTGATTATGGTTTCGAATGTCAGCTTGGTTGAAAATCAGATAACGGAGTTGAAGCGGGACGTCTTCTACGTCCTACCGAATTTGCAAAGGCTGTACCTATCGAAGAACATGTTGAGCGTTTTGCACGACGGATGCTTCAAGCACTTGAGCAATCTCATTAAACTGGATCTCGACAACAATCTCCTGACAGTCGTCATAAGAGAAAACTTCCTTGGTCTGTCCAATCTGATCACGTTGGATATGAGAAACAATAAATTAACAATGATAGGGGACTTGGCGTTTGCGGAACTTTGGAGCCTTCAAGAACTTTACCTGGACGGCAACGAAATAGAATTTATATCCGAGAGAGGTTTCGGGGGATTGACTCAGTTGAGAAAACTTTCTTTGGCCGATAATAAGTTGGGGACATTAGACGACGGGGTGTTGGCTGATATTCAAAAGTTGAGTGTTTTGGATTTGAGAAATAATAATTTGGAGTCGTTGAAACAGGAGGCAGTTCAGAATATTTTGGAAAACATGAAGTCAAATTATGCTTTAATCTCTCTCGACGGTAAGTTTGATATTGCTTGTAAATTATCTTCGTTGTTCAGTTCGCTATTCCTTAATTAAATCTCTTGTTATAGGAGCGTATTTGTATAATAGCCGAGCTATGTATAAGCAACATTCAGCAATTTCTATCATTAAAATTCGCTGATTTACTTTTGCGCCTGTTGCAATTTTGTTATTAAATTTCACAAGGGATATTAATATTATTTGTAATTGAAACGTAATCTCTTTTACTGTTCTGACTTGTGAGGCAAAATTAAATTTATTGACATCTATGAACCTATAATGTTTCGATGCTGTATAATTCAGAAACAGTACCACACACGAACATATGACACCGAGTCCCTCACGCGGTAGGCAGGCAGAGAGAGAAGAGCGCTAAAAGATTCTAGACTAAGAGACTTTCTATCCTTGAGTGTTCCTGCCGCTTGTTTCTAATATTTTGCAATGCATGTCTATTTAATAAAAAGTATCCAAATATGTAAATGATAATTCCAAAGTAATTAACATGGTGCATATTGTCGATCGGATCCCAAGATACATAGTTAGGATGTCGACAATTATTTAACCCTTGTTAGATCCACAATTACGTACCTAAATTTCAATAAATAATCATAGGGTTCAATTTGGCAACTTTATTAAACTAATTCTCTGCCTCTAATTATTATGAATTACTTTGGACTTGGTTACTGTATTATTAATAACTATTGAATAATATTGTATATGTAATTTAAAATGTTTAAGCCTTTGTGGTTTAGACAAAGACAAAGTCTTTCGCTTCATCAAAATCAATCAGTCTCCTCAACGATGCCTGACTTTTCTTTCTTGAATTTTAATTTTCGTGTCGTCATAGATTACAGTTTTGGTTTCGTAATTGAAACACGTGTCTAGTTTAGGTAACTAAAATCTAACAGTCAACAGTAAGTTCTGTAGAATAACTTCTCCCGTAGCATTATGAATCAGGCGCCCGTTAGGTGCGGTGCGACATGTTAATAGCACCTATATATTGCGGTAAGGGTCTGTTGCAATATTTTCCGCAGCACTGCCCAATGGGGTGCATTGTTAGTTATGATTTAATACTCATTGTGCTGTGTTAATTTCGTTTGTGGTCCTGTATTGTGTCCGGCTTTATGGCAATGGACTATCCTATTGCTTGGTTTGGGTTCCATGTTTTTCTTATTAACGAGAATGAAAAAACTACCACAAAGCTTACTAATCTCACATGATATCTTGGGTTCGTCAAATCAAAATCACGCCGAGTCTGTCACGGGATGGGCAGAGAGAGTAGAATGCTGCAGGGCCGGCAGCGCGCGAGCAATATCCCTGTGTCCATAGGCGGCGGTAACCCCTTACCATCAGGTGTACCGCATGCTTGTTTCCCGGCTGTGAGGTATAAAAAAAATTCTCTAGATTTACAGACCTCTTTCGCTTCATTCAAATTCATCTTCATACATGCTAGCCGGTTTCTAGTACTCTTGACTATGAAAATATCTCATATAATAATAAATGTGCCAATATTTTTTTCTCCTCCAGGTAACAAGCTGACTTGCGATTGCCGCTTAACCTGGATCCTTAAACTACGGAACGAGACTCGAAGCAAGCGCTTGAAATACTCAATCGGTCGCCTCAGTTGTGCATTGGATGCCAGTCAGAACAATATTATCACCTCTAACACAATGTGGAAAACTGAAAAACCATCAACGGACAATCAAATCACTTATAAAAAGGAGTTTGACCAAGAGTATGAAGAAGATGAAGAAGTACTTGAAGAGAAGCAATTCGATTACACCGTGCAAGACCAACGTTCCGGTTCAGATGTCGTTAAAGTTGATTATGTAAAACGATTGCTTGATATTCCTTCAGAAATGCTGCCCTGTCCTAACCGACTAGTAGACGAAGCGTCCTTTTCACCTCCAACCCAAGACGAAGTAAGGTACTTTAAAACTTCGTCAAGTGAACGATTAGTAATGTCCTCTTTACTTAGCACTCTAATGGCATTGATTTTAAAGACACTGTAGCCGATTTTAAGTGTAAATACGTTTAACACTTTTGTGCACGAGTGTATTTAACATATTGTGCTACAGCTCAAATATTATGAGCTCAGAAGAGTGTGTACGCTGTGTGTGTGTAGTACAGATTTGACAATCTACATAATATAATTTATAACATTCTCGTATATTATATTTATCTCAACTATAATAATATAAAAACGTACCTATGTAGCTGCATAATTAATATAAATGCTAATTAAGTTCTATAATAGTTTTGACTGATGTATAGTTTAGGAAAAACTTAATCAAGCTATTTTTTACTATAAAACAAATAGTGAAAGTAAATACTGCATATGTACATTAATTATAATTAGAATATTTTTGTGAATAATTAGATGAAATATAGTAGCAATACCTATTTCCTAATCGCCGAAGAAGATCAAAATCAGAAAAGGATATTGGCTGTAGTTTTTTTCTATTAAAACCTAAGCGTTTGAACGCTTGGACTACCACTTATGTAAAGTAAACTCTTAATAATCAAACTATTCATATTATAATACTGCAATTTTTGTGGCCAAGCATTTGTTTCATGTTTAACTCTAAATACGAGCATATCAGATTGAGTAGCGAATACTCATTAAATTTAATTGTTTCCGTGAACATCATTAAAATCGTAGTTTTCAGCTTTTTTGAACCTACTGTTATATGCAGTGGGTTCAAAAAAGCTGAAAATGTTTAATGAATTTTCTATGTATACGCACAGGATTGGGTACTTTTCTATATTATCGAACTATTCTGCTCGTCCTCCATTGGATCCATAGAGCCTTATACTCATAAGGCAACAGGAGCATTTACTACGGCACAAACATTTTAATCTAACGACTTTTTAGTTTTAGAAATTTCAGGGAAATCATAGAATCTCATAAAACTCGAAGAATATTGGCCTTTGGCTACTTTCTAAACCTCTCTGCGAATTCAAGTACTTGCTACAACCTCACGCCTTCCCACAAGGGTCCCCGAAGGACAACCGGTACTTAGAGCGTCGGGGACGTGCCGGCAGCAAGAGTATACACAATAGATCACTAGGGTCGACTTGCTTGTGTTGACTCTGGCTAGCTTGCCTTTATGATCATAACAATCATATGAGTAATTTATAATGCACTTCTTAAGTGAGAGCCGTGTGTGAGTGGCCGAGTGGTTCGAGCAGTTGCCTGCGACACCAAGATCACAAGTTCGAATCCCAACTGTACCAATGAGTTTCTCTGAACTTAAGTACAGTTATTAGTCACACCACGAGCTTTACGGTGAAGGAAAACGTCGAGAGGAAACCTGCATACGTCTGAGAAGAATTTCAAAGGCGTATGTATAGTCGTGCTTGAGTAGCGGCGATGGACTCGCCATCAGTCAGGTTGGCACCTAATATACCTCTGGCGGAAAGTGGGTGTGTGGGTATTACCTATACACCTCTGCCTACCACTTCGGAGACCCTTGTGGGCAGGTGCGAGGATATATATATATATATATCTTAAGTGACACAGACTTAAGTGTGAGTATTGCCATTCTCAACCTGTTTATTTTATTGCGTTAGTATAAATATTAATTTATGATGTACCTAGCTGAATAGTTGCTAGCTATAATATTAATATACGATTACTGTAGAGTTGGTAGATATAAAGTATAGCATAATTTTAAAAGAAATTAAGATACATAAAAGTAATCTAGCTCTCTATAAATTGGAACCAAAGAGTTATTATGCAAATGTAAATAGAGTCAGTTGTTTACAGAATTTACGGTTGTTTATAAGAGATATTTTTTACTTAATTGCTTTTGATCACATTAACTTCCGCTTGGAATAGTTACGGCTTATAATAATGGATGTATTTATAAACACAAAGGTCTAATAAGCGGCCAACAATCTATTTATTAACATTTACATCCATACCATTATCACCGTGACCAACATTATCATCATCATCTTCTTCATTATCAACATGAACATCATTATCATTATAGTTATTATAGTATGATACTATCACTGGATATGCAAAAACAAAAACTCGCCGGTCCGCTCTAGACTTATTGAACTTTTTAGAAAATTAAGTGTAATAAGTCTAAAAAAAGTAAATAATAACAAAATTAAGAATATAAGCTGGCATAAGAATAATAATTTATACGTTGTAAACTGGTTCATGCATTACTTTTTTGTAGATTTTTTATTATATATAAAATAGTATATTTTTTATTCAAAATTGTATGCCGGTGTCGGTTGTACGGGGTAGTCTGCCTACTCCGTTAGGGACTCGGCGTAATGATATGCATGTATGTATAATGTATGTGCATAGTTCACTATCTGTAATAGACTAAGAAATTAGACGTTTAATTTTAACTTTTTCAGAGGCATACTAACTACCGCGTTTTTCAAATCCTTTATTTACAATGAACTTGTCACACATTGATTCTCCTAAAGAGTTACTACTCCTAACTACTCCATATCAAATTAGTTATTATCATTTTCTGATGTTTATATGTTTATCCTGTATGAGTTCAGAAACATTTGATCAGTGTTGAGTCTGGTTGGTTGATCTGGGGAGCCAGCAACGGTTCCTTGCCGGAAAGAAAAAATTAAGGAACAGATCTCAATTTAATATGCTAGTTTTACATATTATTTATAACTTGAAACTGTTAAAACATTCGCACACACCATACACGGGAGATAAGTATTAGATAAATTTACGAAGAAATTCTTACACAAAGACTTTCATATGTCTAGATTAGCACGCACAATAGCTGACATAGTTAGTAAGTCATCAATCAAAAAGGTTTACGAAGCAGTGTTCCTTATAAGAAACCAAAGAAAATAATACCCTCGATAGAGGATTTAAGGTCGAAAATTAAACATGCAGCTTATTACATATCAATTGTCGATATTATGTTAACATAAT
>JACCPG010001992.1:0-17382 GCA_016069955.1 Drepana arcuata | reverse complement strand
GAGCAAGCATGTATGCATGTATAGTCGCACTTGAGTAACGGCGATGGACTCGCCTTCTGTCACGTTGGCACCTAAAATATATCTCTGGCGGAGAGTGGGTGTGTGGGTATTACGTATACCCCTCTGCCTACCATCTTGGGCACCCTTGTGGGAAGGCGAGAGGATATATTCCCAAAATACGCTCTCTTATCTCTGCCTACCCCATTAGGGAATTGGCGCGATGATAAGTATGTATGTATACATTCCCACAAAGGGCCTCCAAGGGGTAGGCAAAAGTACACAAACAATTTTTGCCGGATATATACTTAGATTAGTGTATTCAACACCAAATTAATATGCTGAGTTGTTGTTGTACAGCTGAGTAAATATGTTAGTTTTGAGGCTGTGACAACAATCAAAAATCTAATATTCCTTCTACACTTACCCTAAAACAACAATTTTCGAGTCCAATCCACATAAGTATAAATCGCAAAACATCGGAGCGGCGCATTCCAACTTATCGTTTATTCGTCTCGCTCCATTTTTGGCCCGTCTTGTAAATTGGAGGTTCGGGATTTTCGTGATGATTTTATGTTTGTCTTATGAGATTCAATCATATTTATTAAGATGCAGGAGTAAAGCTTTTAAGCCATCATTGGAATACATTTCCGCTCTCGTAAATACGAAGTTTAGGGTACATTTAAGAGTCTGTTTGATTGTAACTCGGAATTAATTTTGATACCGGTGTGTTTCTTTAAGTTGTTCATTTATTACCTGGTCTGATGTATATATATTTATATATATGCTCACGCTTTCCCAAGGGTCCCCGAAGGGTAGGCAGAGGTATGTAGGTATTTTAAGTACCAGCGTGACAGATGGCGCGTTGACCGTTACTCAAGCACGACTATACATACTATACATAAGTGTTTGAATTTTACTGAAACATATGGAGGTTAGCTCTCCATGTTTTCCTTCTCGTTAAAGCTCGTGGTATAAATCACTGTACTTAAGTTTAGAAAAAAATTACTGCAGTCGGGACTTGAATTTGCGATATTTATTTTTGCAGGAAACGACCACTACGCCACCAAGTCTTATTAGTGTTGACGGGAATATGGTGTTGTTTACTCTATGTTTACTCTATGATATAGTTTTTAACTGCGTTGTTCCCCCATACTTGGGTACTATTGCTGTAACGAAAAAAAATGTATATGCCTAATGATTTGAAAAGAGTAACCATGGAGTTTCTTGCCGGTTCTTCTCCATGGAAGCGACCAACCCGAACCGTGCTTCTTTTTCGACGTTTTATAAGTGCCCACCTGGGCCTATGTGAAATAAAAAGATTTTGATTTTAATGACGTGAAGAATATATATTATTTCAAGATAGCCCGCTTGGGCACAGGCGTAGTAATTAAAATTGAAGTGTTTTGGCCCTGTGCATATTACATAATTTTTATAGGATTAATTAAAAAAAAAATGATTCATTTTTTTTTTGTAGAAAACGAGTACAGTGTAGTATTATACTTTTACCTATTCCAACAGAAATAGTTAACAGAATGGAATTAAGTATGCAAATATATCACTGAACTCATTAGTACAGAGCTATTATTAAAGAGGTAATGAAGGTATCTACTTTATTATACGAAACAGTCTCGACTTAGTCTGCAACCTGTATTTAAGAACTTTGAATATAATTAACTTTTGTAATATTCAGACCATAAATATCCTTAAACTTTAATTCAAGAACAAAACTAAGAATAAATAATAAAACAAAACGAAAATACATTTTACTATGCAGTGCAGTATAAAATTCGCTACCTTGACAAATGTGTAGCGGTGTCTACGGCGTAGCGTCCGTGCTACGAAATGGCTACGAATTATATTATGTTGCTAGGCTGGGCACAAACGGCGTAGCTTGCGGTTTGCAAGCTCAGCTGCTGCACGCTGCTGAATAAGTATAGGTTTCAGTATGTGGGAAGACCTTTTAGATCAGCTTATTCAAATAAAGATGCATATATTAAAGATTATATATTTGAGTTACGGAGCCGTGGTGGTCGCGAGGTTCGAGTCTGTATCTCGTTCGTCTACATTGCAAAGATTGCAAATTCGTATCCTGACTGAAAAAGTCCTCAGTGCACTAAGGACTTTTTTCTGACAGAGGTTGCGTTTGCTTAACGGTGAAGGATAAATCGAAAGAACTCCCGTCTGTGTTTAAGAAGAAGTGTAAAGAGGAATGTAAGTCTAGAGAGAATTGGCGCTGTACTATCCATCTTATTTAAGTATATCTCTACATATATATGCAAACCTCCTCGCAAGGGTCCTTTAAGGCAGCTAAAGAACTATATTTTTATTAAATTACATGTACATAATATATTTTTTTTAAATTAAGATGGCTGTGCAGACTTAAATAATTCATACATTCGGTCCTTTAAGTCTTTTGAGTGAACTTAACTTCCGCTGAACATTAATGAGCTAAATACAGAGCCAGTCGACCACTACAGCATTAATTCATATTTCCTAATGAAAACGCCGAAAGTTAAAAGTAATTTGCATCAAAAAGGAAGAGTTTTGTGGGATTCTGACCGAAACTTTGAAATTAAGATTTAACGTGATTCGTAAAATTTTTCCTTTTTTTTTTATACAACAAGAGTGGCAATCAAGCATACGGCCCATCTGATGGGAAACGGTTACCGCAGCCTATTTACGCTCACGATACCGAAGTATCACTTGCGTGTTGCCACTCTGTGTTCGGAGAGTTATAGTGTGTTGGCAGCATAATGGGTTTAATCCCTCTGCTTCCAACACAATGTAACAATCCTCCCCCCTCCCCAAGGAGCTCATTACTGGAAACCATATTCACCGCGTAGGAACACAACTTAAAAAATTGTGTTATTTGGCTACGGACTTCTATAAGGTGGAGGTCCTGCCCCAGTCGGGCAGCTCCGAATTCGAACGGGAAACCCGTTATGGCCTACCTCTCTTAAATTATTTGCGAGACGTCTACTAATTGCTACCGACAAAGTTATCGCTCAAGGTGACGTTTTTAGAGCACACACGCGCACGCACAGACTCACACACACAGACGCACATACATCTCACTCACAAACAATATACACCCACATACGCAGACACACACAATCATACCTAATGAGTAGTTAAATGTTTTATTATAATAAAAGCCTCACGCCTTCCCACAAGGGTCCCCGAAGGGGTAGGCAGAAGTGTATGGGTAATACCCACACACCCACTTTCCGCCGAGGTATATTAGGTGCCAACGTGACAGATGGCGAGTCCATCGCCGTCACTCAAGCACGACTATACATACGCCTTTGAACTTCTTCTCAGACGTATGCAGGTTTCCTCACGACATTTTTCTTCACCGTAAAGCTCGTGGTGTGACTAATCACTGTACTTAAGTTCAGAAAAACTCATTGGTACTGTCGGGATTCGAACTTGCGATCTTTGTGTAGCAGGCAACTGCTCGAACCACTCGGCCACCACGGCTCTTATTTTATTACATTTGAGCTAAGAAGAAGAGCCGTGGTGGCCGAGTGGTTTGAGTAGTCGACTGCAACAAAAAGTTTGCAAGCTCGAACCGCGACAGTACCGAAGAGTTTTTCTAAATTTAAATACAATGATTAGTTACACCACGAGCTTTACGGTGAAGGAAAACACGAAAATTCATTTTTGCAGTAGTACCCCTGCTGAGCATATGGTCCGCCTACTGTCGGTAATACCGGCTATAATGACGATTGCAACTCTTCTTCTTCGTCGTTAAACTCTTGGCAGAGTGGTCGTGACTGTCATTTCTTGTGCGGCGACCATAACCACACGGCGCCATTCTTCTCGCACAGCCGCGCGTCTGGTGCTTTCGTGCAGAGGGCAATTTGTAGTCGCCTTTATTTGGTCAGTCCATCTCATGGGGGATCTACTGCGCGGTCTACTTCCATCCACTTCACCCTGAACTACCAGGCGCTCGATGGACAAAGCTCCACGTCTTGGTACGTGTCCGAAGAAGGTAAGTATTCGAGACTTTACTATGGAGGACAGGTGTTGCTTTTGTTCAGCTCTTGGAGAATGGACTGGTTAGTGCGAAAGTGCAACACTAAGTGGTAAAAGAAAACATTAATTATTCACTGGACTTACTCATTCGAGAACTGCATTAAGTATACCGATGTTAATTTCACGTATAAATTTGCTATTTATACAACAGTTTTGTCCGGCGTGGAATAAAATGATAATATATACGGGCAATAAGTCTCAACGCGCCAACAGGCCCCTAACGAGTCGCCTCGAGACCTTTCTTTTTCCTCCCAATTTAATGTTATAAATAGACTTCTGGCTTTAAGGTGCTTTGTAGATTTTATTAGAATTAAGATAACACTCCAAGGACCTTGATCGCTCTTCTAGATAAATTTATAACATAACATCACAATGTAATTATTTTAATTACACAAATAAGCCGCGGTGGCTATGTGGTCCGAGTAGCTGCATGCAACACACAGATTTCAATTTCGAATCCCAACTGTACTAATGAGTTTTACACTCGTACGGACAGTAACAACTCGGCTAACGCACAACTAATTAATTACTGAAAATTGTGATGTAATATCCTAACGCCTTCCCATAAGGGTCTACGAAGGGGTCGGCAGAGGTTTATAGGTAGTGCCCGCACACCCACATTCCGCCAATGATATATTTTAGATGCCACCGTGACATTTTCCTTAATGACTATACAAACTAAGATTCCTCTCAATAATTTCCTTCACCGTAAAGGTAATATGTATTAAGTACAAATATGTAGATTAAAATTGTCTCTCTTTATAACATTCAGTAACAAGTTTAAGCGGGACCAAACATTGATCAGCCTATTATATATTAATTAAATTGGATTCGTCAAAGTTTCTCGACGCGGTTCGCTCGAACAAAGAGCTATGCTCCGTGAATATTTAAAAGGCGGTGCGATGCGGGCTTCCATTAAAGCTCGGACAAATAAAACGCACTTTATTTATAGGAATTATTTGTACAGGATGAACCGAACACACCGCGTAAATGGTATTTATTATATCTCATTATTTGTTCGCTGCGGTCGTTCATACATGTTTGCAGACACATTAAATATGATTTGTATTGGTATCTCGTAAGGTGTATTAAAATAAGTATGTTTAACTTAATTGGTATTTTTTACTGCTATATATAAATATATCCTCACACCTTCCCACAATGGTCCCCGAAAGGGTAGGCCAAAGGTGTATAGGTAATACCCACACACCCACTTTCCGCCAGAGGTATATTAGGTGCCAACGTGACAGATGGCGAGTCCATCGCCGTTACTCAGGCACGACTATACATACGCCTTTGAATTTCTTCTCAGACGTATGCAGGTTTCCTCTCGATGTTTTCCTTCACCTTTAAGCTCGTGGTGTGACTAATCACTGTACTTAAGTTCAGAAAAACTCATTGGTACAGTCGGGATTCGAACTTGCGACATTTGCGTCGCAGGCAACTGCTCGAACCACTCGGCCACCACGGCTTCATTTTTACTGCTAATATATTTTTATAATATTATTCTTGCCCACCTTACCCACAAAGATCCTCGGAGGTGCAGACAGAGATTTTAACCCACACCCACTTTAAATTATTAAAAACATGAGGCTTAAACAAGAGTACCCAAGTTTTTTATGAGACAAATATTGCTATTTGTAAATGTAAAAATATGTATTTTAATCTATGTTTAATAAAAGTTTCACGTTTTACCATAAGAAACTATTACGTAGTAGGCATAGTAATACCATCTTTACGAGAGCGATGTATTAGGGCGTTAACAGGGCGGATGGCGAGTCCTCTCTATCCCAAGCACGACTATATATACGTCTTTGAAATTAAATATAGGTTTATTTTCCTTCATAAAACCCATACTACAATACACTGTACTAAAGTTAATAACGGGTACTTATTGCAGACCTCATGGGCTTGGATCTGCTACCTTAATACTGCAGGCGACTATTAAAACCACTCGGCTACTACCGCTCGTTACTTTGGGAATATGCCAAATGTTAAAAAAAAATATGTTGACCGAAACTATGACCAGTTAAATATGTACGAACAACCTGCATTATAGCATTCGGTACTTAATGCCAATAAGGACTCGTCGCTACATAAAGTACCAACTTGCAAAGATGTTTCGCTAAGTAGCTGTCAAAAGTTGTAGATAAAAGAGAAGCAGGTCAAGTTGGCCCGTGCCAAGAGCTCGCGCCAAATAAAGAGGCATACACTCGAAACGGCGATAAAGGTCGGTACAAGCGCTACCATTGTCTCGTTAGTCAGTCGCTGACACACAAGTACTTGGAGACCTCTGTCTCATATCATTAGCAGCTAATTAAATACGTAATAACGGAAGCGATATAATATATTTTCCTTCAGAAATTAATATATATATCGTCACGTATTCCCACA
Organism: Drepana arcuata; assembly: GCA_016069955.1. Lineage (NCBI taxonomy): Eukaryota > Metazoa > Arthropoda > Insecta > Lepidoptera > Drepanidae > Drepana > Drepana arcuata. The sequence goes on along the minus strand of JACCPG010001992.1, from coordinate 10,950 downwards.
AGGGTCACCGAAGAGGTTGGCAAGGTATATAGGTGGTACCCACACACCTACTTTCCGCCGAAGATATAAAACAAATTTGTTATTCCACTGTAGTGGTAAATAAGGCTACCGCTGCCTATGGACTGCATAGCTAGTCTGTAAGTTTAGAGAACTGGCGCTCTTCTCTCTGCTGTGATATGATGATCAGCAGATATTTATGTAGTTTTATGACTAGAGATTTTAAATTTGATACCAACACTCGCTTCACAAACGAGATTCAGATAAAAAATGGTTGCCTGTAAAGTCGGTTTTACGGGCGAAGATTTTACGTGACAACGTCTTTTTCTCGGTAGAATATTTATTGATATGAATATAATTAAATTGCACAATAGGAACAAGGAATTGAATGAAAATAAGAATTGCACAAATTTTAACTATAGAAATATATTTTGTTTTCGGTGACTCATCGTAACGTTACCGGGCGTTACACTTTTTCATAAGTGACTCCCAGCCGCAACCTAATTTAAGACGTTGTCACGTCAAAACATTTTTTTAAGCCTTTACTTAATGTAAAAATATTCCAATTCAAACAAGAACTATTTTCGATAAAACGAATTTAAACTAAGTAGAACGATGAAAATAATACTCGCGGTTAACCTATACATGTATGTTATTTGAACCCTAACAAATTTGAAACTAATTCCAAACAAACAAGGTTTATAATTGCCTGTAAACATAGAAAACCATTAAACGTGAAAAACAATATAACTCGAGTATAAAATATACAAGTATTATTACTGTTCTGATATCCGGGCCACTAATCCCTATATCCCTACAGTCAATTATCAAAGGGCGGAAGCGATCCCTAAGGTCGGTGGGAGGAACATTAAGGGAGGCAACGTTAAGGCTTCTGAGGAATTAAAAGGTTCAGTAAATGAATGTATTGACTTTGCTTTATGACCGTTCGTGGGCAGATTGGTAATTTATTTTTAGATATCTTCGCGCATTCCCACAATGGTTCCCTGAAGGGGTATGTATGTATGTGTAGGTAGTACCCACATACCCACTTTCTGCCGGAGATAATTTTAGCTGCCAACGTGACAGGTAGCGAGTCCATCATCGTTACTGAAGCACGGCTATACATGTTTCTTTGAATTTCATCTCAAACACATGCAGCTTTTCAATCGTTTTCCTTCAGCGTAAAGTTTGTGGTGTGATTAATCACTGTACCTAAGTTCTAAAGACTCATTGGTACAGTCGGGATTCAAACTTTCAGGCTTAGTTATGCAGGCAACTACTTGAACCACGCGTCCATTATGGCATCAATTAATTTTTATTTATGGATTGTGCTGGAGAATTAGTTAGTATAGTAGAACTAATTATTGGCGAATATTTTTATATACTTAATAATAGCTTGGCACCGCGGTATTGCCAGCGTAAATTTTGATTTCATTTTTTTTTAATTTTGTTTTTTCTATGTGCTCATCCAGCTAATATACCCATTCAATTCTGTACATTAGTTTTTACTTGAAATAGGAACAGAGGAATATCCTATGTTTCATCATTTTACTGCCAAAAAGAGCGAATAATCAGATTAAAATCAAGGCAACTATGTATATTGGATGATTCATTTCCATTGCTTTGCCTAGTTTGGGAATATTCTATTATAGTTCTTACGTCAACCTCTTTGCTCTTGAGTCCACGACTTATATCTATGTAACTTTATACATTTCCTCTGTTAAAGTGGCACCTAAGTGTCGCTCAAGTTAAGGACTGCCGGCAATTAAGTTAATTGTCTTTATTAGCCTGGCGCTTTTATCAGAACGCAGAATATAAGGCGAGGGGAGATTTATGTGAGGCCTTGGACGGTGAACATTACATATGTAAATTTGTTGAGGGCTTAATTTAGCAATTCAAGATAAGATTTCTTACAGAAAAAGCCATGGAAGCCCAGTGGTTTGTGTAGTACGTGCAACTTAAAGATTATCAGTTTGATACTTGACTGTGCCAATGAGTTGTTCTAAAAGTAGGTACTATGGTTAGTCACACTACGAGCACACAAATTGACCTGAACTAACTAAAGAAAGCTTGTACTTTGCTCATGAAACTAGACCGTGTTATACAAACTCGTACATATCATCACGCCACGTCCATCATGGGGAAGGCAGATCCACATTAACGTGACGTTGCTATCCTTGAGTGTAGGTACGATCGTTTCGATGTAAATAGTTGAGACGTGGTATTCCTTTTCCCCGTAAATGTGTTTATATTTCTTTCGCCCTTCTTATATGTCCAATCTAGAGTAAAATGCATTTCTTCATGACGTTTTACATACTTTTTTGAATCTCGTCTAAAAAGTATACAGGTTTCGTTTCGATGTTTTCCTCCACCGTATAGCTCTCGGCGTGACTAATCACTGTACTTGAGTTTAGAAAAAGTAATTGGTACAGTCAGGATTTGCACAGGCCATCATTTTGTTGGAGACTATTATCGGATAAAATATAATTGAAGTAATTGTTACAGTCGTAAAAGTATCTTAATATCTTACCCAAAAGTTACTAAATAGATTGTTCCAATTACTCATAACTCTAGAATATGCCGGTCAAGAATTTCCAAAGTGTCCTAAATCCGCGTCTCAAGTTGGGTCGTTACAGCAGAAACCTTAATTTAACCGTTTCTTGAACTTCAGTTGCAATTGATTTAATTTTGCATTTTGCTACGCAGGTGGGCAAAGGGGTGTCATGCCTAGGAGGTACAAATAGATCAAGGATTGGATATGCCGTTCTCATATAGAACACAAATTTGCATGGCCACATGTACAGTCATAATTAGTATGTAGAACTTCTAGTGTGGTGTGGAAAGGTCTTTGCGGCGCATATCCGTTCCCATATACCTACCAAAATCGCCACTAAAACGAATTATTTTTTTCTTTTTACCTTGTAGGTAGGCGTGAGGATATATTATATATTTATAATAATATATTATTTTAAAATATAATTTGTATAAATTTACTTTTACACTCTTAACAATACCAAAACTTTGTGTTGGTTCTTGCGTTTTCTTGCTTAAAGCAGGTGTTCGGTATTTGAAGAGACGAAAGTATAAGAAGTCCAAGTGACATGCGTAAGTAAGGCAAAAGGCACCTCTATATTTTCGTAGCTCCAAACTACGAGGGAAATATTCGAATCCCGCCAACTTCTTGCATTTGAATTGCAGATGGAAGAGATATCTATTTATTTAACTTGGAATAAAGTTATGTAATCTTTGAGCAAAATGGAAACATATTTTATAGTTAACATTTGACTACTATGGGATGATACTACACCGACTAACCTGAAAAACTAGACTGACTAGACTGAAAAGTTTCAAACATTCATTTCAGACAAGCTTGTACTATGGAAAGTAGCCAAATATATACGTATAAGGAATCTGCATTAATATATACTCACGCCTTCCCTCAAGGGTCCCCGAAAGAGCAGGCAGAGGTGTATAAGTTGCATCCACACGCCCACTTTCCGCCAGAGTATATTTTACGTGACAGATGGCGAATCCATCGCCGTTACAGATGTTATCCTTCTCTAGCTCGAATCACTGTACTTCAGAAAAACCCATGGGTACAGTCGGGATTCGAACTTGTAATCTTTGTTTTGCAAACTCGGGCCACTTGGCCACTATGGGTATATACGTATGTAAATACTAATCTAAATTATTACGCTGTAATTTTTTTTTATATATATTAAGAATCATAATCCTGAGAATAGTGTGTTCAAAAGAACGATCAAATTCTCCCTCTACATTATGGACCTAAGAAAAAAAAACCGCAATCCAATAAGCCAAAGATACCTACCCAATATAAAAAAGTTTCTAAAGCGCGTTTCTAAGACATTGAATACCAGTTTTATAAGGTTGGTAGTCCACGCTCACGTCGAATTTCAATATACATACAATTCAACCCTGCGTTTGCCAACGGGCTGGCTACGGGTTATATATCGTCGTATGAGGTTATCTCTATTCGGTTTCCGAGTAATTTGACAGAACGAACTTAACCTAAAACTTGAACGGTGGGTCCATTCAGGCAGGTCCTTTAAAAGGAATGAAGTGACATGTCTTTTTTAATAGTCCACTTTATTTTGGGCTCTGCATATCATATCACAGATCAGTTTTTTGCGGTCCCTTTTCGGACCTCGTGTGTTTTTTTATTTGTCTAATCAGGGCGGGCCTTCGTGCATTTCCTCTCTGATGTAGTCTGTTTTGGAAGGGCACATTATCAGATGAGCCAAATTAGGGAGCGAATTTAAACATGTACCTACATATAGAAGCAGATATACTGTTACGTGATGTTACACCCACAGTATATAAATACATCTTACTTCTTACTAATAAATGTGAAAGTTTGTAAGTTTGGATGTTTGCGGCTATTTCACGGCCAAACGGCTGAACCGATTTGGCTGAAAGTTGAAATGGTGATAGCTTATGCCTAGGAATAGAACAAAGTCTACTTTTTTATCCTGAAAATTTAACCTCTTTATATTATAATGTATGATGCTCTTTCACGACATAGCGGCTGAACCGATTCTATCAGGAACATTTTCAAAGCTCCTTTTCGAACTCCACGCGAGCGAAGCCGCTGGCATAAGCTAGTTTTCTATATCTATCAAGTAGGCGTAACAGTTGTAATTTGTGTTAGTAAATATTATTTTCTTTATCTTCATTATTCTATATGTGGCGCCATCTAACATAGAGTATTTATGAGCCGTGACTTTAGAAGAAAATATCTGTCATGGTTCTCTTTTGTTTTTTCTCTTGAATGCGTGTAAACAGATTAATGTTATTTTAATTATATAATAAAGTTTGTGTGTAAAGCAAAGTGTGATATTAATGAAGAATCCATCATTCGAACAGTAACAAGCATTGGAAATCGCTTTCCAATTTAAGCAAACAGAAAAGCCGCAGTGGCCGATTGATTCACGTATTCGTACTTCAGAACGGCAATGGACTCGGTACTTGTCACGCTGGCACCTTAATATATCGCCAATGAAAAGAGGGTGTTGTTACACCTCTGCCTACCCCGAAGGCCCTTGTGGAAAGGCATGAAGACAGGAATATTGAACTCACAAATTCCAATTCAATTATTCGTGTTTTCAATAACAAAGCAAACACAACCCTTTGCAGCTCAGAGACTCAAATATTTTACAGAATTCGTTACATTTCGGTCGTAACCGAACTTCATTTCGTTGCGATGTAGAGGGTAAGGAACCAAAATTATTGTAACAATGGTGAATCCTGTAATAAAGAGGAGAGACGGGCACGTGGTAAATCCCATGACGTCACAGTAATAACGTGACGGTGTCTTGTCTGCTTACTTTGAATGGCAGCCTTTATTGCAATGTATTGTGTTGCAAAAAAAATGGGTAATGGAGTTTTTCAAATTAAATTTCACAATAGAATGTCCGCATAATAGGGAGATAAAAAATATAATTGACGTAGGTTGTAAAACATTGCACGGAAAAATTTCGTTAGAACGACCGCGGATAAATAAATTAATTAAGTACACATATTTTATTGATAATAAAAGAGGTAAGATTCGGTTTTTAGTAAATTTTATAAAAAAAAAAAAACTTTTTGGGTTGTTTTTTTTTTTCATCGGAAACATCAAAAATATTTAAAAAACAACTAAGATCTATCTAGAAGCTACCATTATTCTGGAGTTACATAGTTTATTAAAAAACATATACACATAAATATATTTATTTTGTGCTTTTACACAATGTTGTTACTTAAAGGTATGTAAGTCAAGAGAGAACTGGCTCTATACTTTCTGCCTACCCTGTTAGGGACTCGGCGTAATGATATGTATGTATATTCTTTAAAGCTATATACATAGGCATATTAAGATAACACCATGGACCCTGTTGGGTATAGTACATTATGAGAATGGAAATACGTATTCTTAAATTTATACTAGTTTAACTATACTAGAACTGGCGCTCTATACTCTCTGCCTACCCCGTTAGGGACTTGGCGTGATGATATGTATGTATGTAGTTTAAAATTTCTGGAGTTTATTATACATTTATAGTTTAGCATTACATCAATATTTTTGCAATTATATCTTTAAACGGTGGTAAAACCGATGTTTTCCTCCCCCGTAAACGCGTGGTTTGGTTAATCATTATACATTATTTAATTCAGGATTCATTGCCTCAGTTGAATATGGAATCTTTGTGTTTCAAGCTTGAACCAATGGGTGTTAAAATTTCTAAAATGCAATAGTGTTAAGGGTATTGACATACTCCCGAATAAACTCCAAGCACACGTTGCAAACAACTACACAAAATCAATACACCGCTAATGCTTGGTTCGGGAGTATGCTATGCAAATGTGATCCTTAAAGCTTTATGTTTACGGAAATACAAATATTTGTTTGGGATCCGAATGCTTAACGAGATTCGCATTTTGTAACTCCGACTTTATTGAGACATACCAGGTAAGTGGATACATTGGATAAAAGTGTTATGGACCGTAAACGAAATTAGAGAGTTAAATGAACATGTCACTTAATAAGGTTGACTTAATAGACGTGTACATTTTCCTTCTCTCACAAAAGACTACGAAAGGGTAGGCAGAGGTGTTGTAACATTAATTTTTGCCTAAGATATTTATTTATTATACTAGTTGTACCGCCCAGCTTCGCTCGGGTGAAAAAAAAATACAATTGTGAGTCTAAACCATTCTCAAATCCACCTGAAGAAACACAAAAAAACATTAAAATCGGTACAGCCGTAAATTTATGTTTATAGAGAACTGGCACTCTATACTCTCTGCCCCGTTAGGGACTCGGCGTGATGATATGTCAAATATGTACATACCACAAAATTTTGTTAAATATTTTGATTACCTATTCAATTCGGTAGTATAAACGCTATGAATTATACAGGCTTGCGAAAAGCGAGAAGCACTGACCAGACCTAAGCGAATCTTTTATTCAGAAGCTTTGTGATGAATGAATGTAGGTAGTTTACACTTCAGTGGGCGTTGGGAGTAAGTACAAACGTAGCTTACATATTTGTACGAAAGCTTTCATTTCTACTTTAAGCCTGCCCAAAAGGCTTCATGAAGGTTCAAGAAATCGAAAAAATCAGAGTTCCTAGTAGGCACAATTAAACTGAAAATTTGATTAACAAGGTTCGGTATTAAATTAGGACATGATAGTGTGTGTGTATGTGTTTAGTTGTGTGTTTATATGTGTATGTGTGTGTATGTTTTTTTTTAATTTTTTGTTTGATTTGGTTGATTATATTTTAAACAATATTATGTATGATATTTGCTTTTATTTACAAACTAGATGTACCAAGATAGTTTGAGTCACGTTAAATACATATGAAGGACACTACTCTATTCCCTTGACATGACATGTAGTGTAGTCTCAGCCTGTCAAAGCAATTACGATCGATCAGAAGTAATATAATAATAATATAATATATCCTCACGCCTTCCCACAAGGGTCCCTGAAGGGGTAGGCAGAGGTGTATAGGTAATACCCACACACCCACTTTCCGCCAGAGGTATATTAGGTGCCAACGTTACAGATGGCGAATCCATCGCCGTTACTCAAGCACGACTATGCTTACGCCTTTGAATTTCTTCTCAGACGTACGCAGGTTTTCTCTCGATGTTTTCCTTCACCGTTCAGCTCGTGGTGTGACTAATCACTGTACTTAAGTTCAGATAAACTCATTGGTACAGTCGGGATTCGAACTTGCGACCTTTGCGTCGCAGGCAACTGCTCGAACTACTCGGCCACCACGGCCATCACGATCAGAAGTAAACGGAAAGAATTGCATCAGAGACAGCCGCAAGAGTCTCAGCGTACAGACTATCTGATGCAAAAACAATTCAAAGTTAGCACTATTAAAGAAACGATCCCTGCATCTTATAAAACTAGTACCTATTGGCTTTGAAGTAGTTTAAGACAAGCAATGAGCGAGAGAATATTGTCTATGTTTCTCTTATGTAACTCCTTCCTCACTCCTCTGTCCAACGCAACTTCCTACCTCCCTAAACACCATGATAGAGCTTTGATCTCACTCATTTATGCTAATGCTAATCATCGTCTTCCTGTTACTTTTCCTTCGAAGATATTTATAAGGAACTAGTTGTCCCGCCTAGCTTCGCTTGGGTGAAAAAAGCCACGGACCCAATGGCGCCACCTATCGGGTGAGATTGCCACCTTGTGATTTGTGAGTGTGTAGTGTGTAGTGATTGATCACCAATTGTGAAACCATTCTCGAAACCACCTGAAGATACAAAAAACTCATTTAAATCGGTCCAGCCTTTATGTTTACGTTACTAAGTTTTTCGATTCTATAAAAGAGATACAAACAAACATTCATTGTCGGATATGTCGGATCATGTTTCGTTTTGTACTTCTTTTTTTTTTTTAATTTTTTTTCTTCTTTTTTTTTTTTTATTTTCTTCGTTTTTCTTTCGTTATTTTTTATTTACTTCTTTTTTATTTTTCTTCTTTATTTTTATGGAAGAACAAATTTCACAGGCACAATTACATACGCCGCAGTATAATATTGATGCGCCAAATTATTTACAACAAATATAAACCAAGTATTACTTACTATACACGTGACAAATACATTTTCTCACAGTACATAAAATGCGATTAGGTATATCATCCGCAAACTCCTCTTGGTTAAACGAACCGAGATACATATTCATGGGGGCTGTGTTTGTTTTAGGCCCCGGACTGACGCTACGACGATGCGATGCAAACAAAAAAATATGTATCTTATATATACATATGATGCTATAGGTTTACATAATAACAATAAAGAAAAACAAATGAACGAAATCATTTGATTCAAATCCCGACTGTATTAATGAGTTTATTCGAACTTAATATGGTGATTAGTCACATCACGCGCTTACGGTAAAAGAAAACATCGAGAGGAAACCTGCATACGTTTATGATGAAATTCAAATACATATGTAATAGTCCTGCTTGAGAAACGGCGATGGACTCGATATCTGTCACATTGGCACCAAAAACATATCGCTGGCGATAAGTGGGTGTATCGTATAACTCTATGGCTTCATTTACCATCATCAATACTAAGTATCAGTGATTTGGAAACACAAATAACACGCTCTCAAAATAGCCAAGTATTGTTCGAAAGTTGCCGAGGTAAAAATTTAATATGTCTGACGATTTGTCTCCAGTACATAGGTGCCTAAAGCCATTGGTTTGATGGCGCTAATATTAAATGGCTCGAAATGGGTGTTGATGACGCATTTAGATGTTGGTGGTTCACCTCGACCTGTTCTTTGTCAAGGTTTAAAGTAGCACTCGCCGGCTGGTTTTTCAGTCGCAATAATAATATTCATTAATAATTTCAGCCGCGGTGGCCGGATTTGTGCAGTTGCCTGTGACGCAAAGATATCAAGTTTGAATCCCGATTGTACCAATGAGTTTTCTGAACTTAAGTACAGTAATCACACCACAAGCATGCATACGTATGAGACGATCGCTGTTACTCAAGCGTGACTAGCTATACTAATATCATAAAGAGGAAAGTTTTGTATGTTAGTATGTTTGTAAAAAATTTGCTCAAAAAGTACTGGACCGATTTGAAAAATCCTTTCATCATTGGAAAGCTACATTCACCCTGAGTGACATAGGCTATATTTTCTTAAAAAAATGTATGTCCACCCATGCGAAGCCGGGACCGACCGCTAGTAATATATACGCCTTTGACTGCCATCTCAAACGTATGCAGGTTCTTTGTGATGTTGGCAACTACTCAAACAACTCGGTCACCACGGCTCTATTGTTACCACTTTACCAACGTATAAAAAACTGACACTTCTTTGAGGATTTTTCATCAACAACGCAATATATCTACCCAACTACTGAAACGTCCATCAGTAATTTGTATTAATGTAATGAAAATATTGATATTATATTCATATTAAACTAACACTATGCGCTGTGACAAGGGTATGGAACTGGCTTAAGGGAGGATCACAAGAGACGGGTATTGAATGTATTTATAAAGGATGCCATGTTAGGGAACCAGTTTAGAGATTTTTAATAACCGTTTTGGCGTTTGTAAGAACATTCATAAGCTAACCCTAACCTAAACTAAACTAAGCAACACCTTACTATGTATCCTTGCGCAATATGTTATTTGTTATGTTATGTTAACGAAACGCATGTTGTGATTTCCTATCGTTAAGGAAGCAATATCAATAAATATCGTTATGTTGTATGTAATTTTGTATTCCTTGTTGGAAATCCAAGTTCATAAATAAATAAATAAATAAATAAATTCCATTAAGGACAAATCAAATGTCATTTGGAAGGGCTTTCCTTTCGCAAAAAGATATTTAACTTATATAATAAGCCTAGTCCAAATACGTTGATACAGATTTTCTCGTATATTGATTACTAGTTTTAACTTAGGGTAAGATAAGAAGAAGAAGGGTCTCTTTTGATTATAGTGACCTATTGGTCGTAGTTTGTGTCACCAAGTGCAATAAAATCGGGCAGAGCATGTACGACAACTTTATTTATACAACTAGCTGTGACCCGCAGTTTCAACTGAGTAAAAATCGTTAGTATAATTTTATCTTGATCTATCTCGGTGCCAAATTTCATACAATTCTGTCTATCCATTCTGGCGTGATTGAGTAACAAACATACTCACAACATTTCGCATTTATTATACATATTAGAAGGATGGTAAGATCAGGTGTCCAGAAACAACGTCAAAAATATCTTTGAGACTCAGCGGTTGAGCAGTTTTTCTCGTCTTTCAATGCCACTATAATATATCCTCATGCCACTTACCAGTTCATAATAATATTAAAATAATGGAGATTGACTGGAGTTTTACTTACTTACCTGAAACTTTGCGGCTACTCAGCTAATAACACCACATTTACTTGACGAATTGCCTA
>JACCPG010001991.1:0-63518 GCA_016069955.1 Drepana arcuata | reverse complement strand
GCCCGCGGTATCGCCCGCGTAAAAAAATATTGAATCGGTAATTTTTTTCTATCGATCGGACGCTCAAGACGTCAAGACGAAGCGAAAGAGTATGTAAGTCTAGAGAGAACTGGCGCTCTATACTCTCTGCCTACCCTGTTAGGGACTCGGCGTGATGATATGATGTTTTTTTTCTGAAATCTGAAATATCCTCTATCTCTGTGCCAAATTTCATCCAAAATCAAGTGATCGATCTTCGCAGACAGAAACTCTGACTATTAGTCCAGGCCATCGAAGGCAAGAATAAGCTTTGTCTGCAATCGGGCAACAAACATTTCTTATGCTTTAAGCAACTGTCTATAGGCCTCAGTAACAGGTGATGGGCAGGTGAACTGTAAGTTTTATTAGTCCTTGTGGCCTTTTATAGGTACCATATTTCTTCCACCCAAAGCTTAATCGGAATGCCTTTATTGAAGGTATATATATAGGAATCTGTCGGCATTGTTGACTGTGTCTAAGGGAATTGTATTATTGGGGCCCCAACGTGCTCCGAATATTATTATATTGATTGGTATTTTGTTACGAAATACGCTGAAATATTTTTTGCCGAAGTACGTATGTATGAAATGTAGCGCTTGAAATATCAAATACAGATGTACAACTATAGAATAGTAGCGGGATATATATTGTAACACTGTTGAATGCCAAGTAGGATTCCGTGGGGGCTTGCGTTAGTGGTGAGGTAACGGACATTCTATACTATACTATGTATGTTTATAGTATGTAATGTAGTATATATATGTATAATACAATGATAGATAAGGTATCAGCTTTAGGAAAATAGAAGAAACCTCTATACCAATAAAGTGAGTTAAAGTATTCATTCTGGACGTATGGCAGTAATAGTAGTCGTGCTTGGGAAACGGCGACTGACTCAACATCTTTCTTGTTAGGGATCCCTGTGGGAAGGCGTGAAGCAGCGCTCACTTTTCGCCGAAATATTTTAGGTGTTAAAGTCACAGATGGTGAGTTCATCGCCGTTACTCAAGCACGACTATAATAGGTACGTACGTCTTTGCATTTCTTCTCAATCATGCCGATTTCGTCTGATTGTTACTTCACTGTAAAGCTCGTGGTGTGACTAATCACTGTATATACATAAGCTCAGAAAACTTGGTACTGTCTAGGTTCGAACTTGCAGTCTTTGAGTTTAACCACTCCCTCCTCATATGTGTATACAGTTAATATTTTTATTGAAAAGTATTTACAGACACAATTGTATAACTTACTACTTGCAGATAAATTTTTGATCAAAATCAGTAGCGCTCTGCAAAAAAAAAAAAAAGCAGGATTGCCACGGTGGACAGCAACGCTGATGTTAATATTTATGTATACTGCCGTCTGGTCTAGTGGTTCGAGCTCCTGACTACGAAACTTGAGGCCGCGGGTCTGATTCCCGCTGAAGGCATATATTTGTGTGATCAAGTATTTGTTTATACCCTAGTCTTGAATATCCTACGTCTATGTATATCTCTATATAATTAAGAGCCGTGGTGGCCGAGTGGTTCGAGCAGTTGCCTGCGACACAAAGATCAAGTTCGAATTTCGACTGTACCAATGAGTGTTTCTGAACTTAAGTACAGTGATTAGTCACATCACGAGCTTTACGGTGAAGAAAATCATCGTGAAGAAACCTGCATACGTCTGAGAAGAAATTCAAAGGCGTATGTATAGTCGTGCTTGAGTAACGGCGATGGACTCGCCATCTGTCATGTTAGCACCTTATATACCTCTGGCGGAAAGTGGGTGTGTGGGTATTACCCTTACACCTCTGCCTACCCCTTCGGGGACCCTTGTGGGAAGGCGTGAGGATATTATTTTATTATTATAATTATGTATAAAGTACACAAGCTTTGCGTAATTTGAGGCTATGTCAATTTGTGTGGAATTGTCCCAAGGTGTTTATTTATTTATCAGAGAAAAGGAAGTCGGTACCGTAATGTTTCTCAGACATGACAAAAACGAATCGCACAATGACCAGGCCCGCTGCAACTCCTCGTTTTAAGACCCGTCGAGCAATGTGTGAAATGCACTCAACTATATATTATAAGAACAAAAACGTTCAATCATTTCCGCCATACGACATTGCTGGATATTTTTTTGCCCTTTAGAAAGTGCAGTTCGTTCGTCTTGTCATGAGTATGTGTAGGGTTGCCTCTTGTTAGCACTTGAGAAGCACGTAAGGTTTCGTGATGGTCGAAACGTGAGAAATAAGTGAATTGATAATTTGTAAATAGATAAAACTGTCGCGGCTTTGCAAATGAATAGTCAATTATTAAAGTCAGCTATTTTACCGCCACCGCGACTCAACCTTTCCAATTACTTAGGTACTGAGAAATTCGGCGACCCGTGTCTGATGGTGTTGCTAGCGACGATAGGTTACGGTTACCGCTTACCATCAGGCAGATCGTGTTTGTTTGCAGTACATCCCGCCGAGTCCTTAACAGGGTAGGCAGAGAAAAAAGGGGGCCGGTTTTTTCTAAACTTACATTACTCTTTCGCTTCGTCCACATTCATCAGTCTCTTCATACATGCTCGTCGGTTTCTAGTACTCTTGACGTTCCCGTCCTTGAGCGTCCGATCGATTTGATCCAGGTATTTGGTACGTGGTCTTCCTCTGCCTTGTTTGCTGTCTGATACAAAAACTACAAAAATATGTTAATATATTTTTTTATTATTATAATATATCCTCACGCCTTCCCACAAGGGTCCCCGAAGGGGTAGGCAGAGGTGTATAGGTAATACCCACACACCCACTTTTTCGCCAGAGGTATATTAGGTGCCAACGTGACAGATGGCGAGTCCATCGCCGTTACTCGAGCACAACTATACATACGCCTTTGAATTTCTTCTCAGACGTATGCAGGTTTCCTCTCGATGTTTTCCTTCACCGTTAAGCTCGTGGCGTGACTAATCACTGTACTTAAGTTCAGAAAAACTAATTGGTACAGGCGGGATTCGAACTTGCGACCTTTGCGTCGCAGGCAACTGCTCGAACCACTCGGCCACCACGGCTTAGTTTATTTTTTTATTATTCTTTTTTATATTTTCGTAGCCCTATTAGTGCCAAGCGACATTCTTCGTCAATGATCGTCACGTGTATATTTATATTTTTAGTAAATATAAAAGTATTGCTTGCTCGCGGAGATAATTTATTAATTGGCTTTACTCATCCGATGCGGTGTAAAAATTTTGTACAAAAACAGCGACACTGCACAGGTGGATCAGGTCTTAATATTTTTTTGCATCGCACCACAATATTCTGTCATCACTTGCGATTTGAGGTATTTTATGTATCGTTTCAATAACTTATTAGATCTTAGCTGCTTGTGGGAAGGCGTGAGGATATATTATTATTATATATAAATATATACGTATATATGTTATTATTACCGCTCCGCTCTCTTGCATATTAACATAGTGATATATATACGCCTATTGTGATCTTCAATTCCACTTGCAAGTCCGGTCATCCTGCAGGAATCTTTTAACACTCTTCTTGAAGAACTACATGCTGTACACTCCAGCGAAAATATCCAGATTCCTGAGATAAGGTTCAAACAGACAAACTCGGCCTTTTTGTACAATATTGGTGCAAATTTAATTGTCAGACGAGTCACGCCTCTAATTTGAATTGCCCTTGACCTGTTAAATAACCAAAACCGCGACGATGAATGCAAATTTTGAATCACCATAAAACTGCGTAGGTACCTACCTTATATTTCAATCGATACGATTCGAGTTGATCGATTATTTATTTGCTCAATCGAGTTGCTTAAGTTTGCATACAAGTTGCAACACTGTTAAAGACTAACATTTTGTAAGTCGATTAGTATGCAGATCAGAAAAAAATCGAATAACACCAAGAGCTTAGCTTAAGAGACCTACGTACTACCCACCTACCTATACTTATAAACTCAAAGAAGAAATTCAAAGATAGAGAGAAGAGTTTGGGAAACGATTAGGGATTCGCCCACCGTCACGTTGACACCTAAATAAATATGTATATCACCGATGAGAAGTGGATGTTACACCTAATGTGATGTGTTTATTTCTAAGGAATCAATGAACTCGCTATAAGTACTACAGGTGATGCAAGTGAAGACAACCGAACTGATTACGATTCCAAACCTATCCTTCTGAAACCGGAAAGTAGGTCACAGGGCCCCTGGGAAGTATCCGGATAATTCGAGTAGTAACATTTCGAAACTGGGCCAACGGCCGTACGTATCTGTGGAACGGTTGGAAATTGTACTGGGAAAAATACCACAAAAAAAAAACAAAGAACCAGAGATAAATTATATATTTCTATATTTTAAATAACGTAATCTTTATGCATTTCCGGTTCGTGATAATAAAATGTATCACCTTGTTATCGGATATCGATTCCTATTAAGCTTTCGAAATAAATACACGTCCTATGGCAGGCTTACGTTATGTAAACTGTATATTATATTACATTACGTATCCAGTGCAAGTTAATCGCATTGGCACAACAAAACCAAACACAGTACCCCATTGAAGCAAACAACGGGCTTGATCTAGCGACCACGCAAAGCGGTTGACATCTATAATTTATTAATACAAAGCTGGGATATACATCACCAGCTGCATAATATTGCTATGCACCCGGGAGCCATGAGCCAGCCAGTCGCCGTGCATCGGTTGCGCGCGTCGCACGTGTGTATTCGACCTTTTTAAAAAAAAATAAAGCATCCGAATGTCAATCTTGAAAAAAGTGACATATGATAAGCTTTATCGATTCGGTAGTGTTCTCCAACGTCAATAGAAGCATTTCATATAAATAATGCTTATTTTGAACGTGGTTTAGTGAACGCATTCGTTGTGTGAAAATAACTAAAGTATTTTTTTAGTTTCGTGTATATTCCCAATAGAGTTGCAGTGTTGTGAGCGCATCGTGTGACAAGTGGCCAGTGATGTGAATGAAGGAATCTAACAACATGTTTGGAGTCTTCATTAAACGATGGAAACCTAAAAGGTTGTTCAATATTTCACTTCTTAGAGCTATTTTTTTAATATACTTGTCGCTATAATATAAGATACTCTAGAACAGACCCTCTCACGATCTATTCCGTGGCATACTAATAGGTATTAAGTGTATGTAGATAGGTTTCACTTAAAACCAGCGTGCGCTATTTGAACTAATAACTGTTTTTGATTATAATTCGTTCGTATCGCACCTAGCTATCTTTTTTATAAATAACTAGCTGTGCCCCGCGAATTAGTCCGCGCGGAATTTAACAAAAAAAAAAACAGTTTCTAAAATAAAAGTAGTCTAAGTTACTTCTTTTTATATCAGCTATCTGCCAGTGAAAGTCTCGTCAAAATCGGTCCAGCCGTTTCAGAGATTAGCCGGAACAAACAGACAGACAAAAATTGTAAAAATGATATTTTGGTATATGTACCGTGTATCTATATGCAGTTAGTAAAAAGCGGTTATTTTAATATTACAAACAGACACTCCAATTTTATTTATGTGTATATAGATAAATGGATATTTTAGGAATAGTTCTAACTACCTACGCCTCTTTTAGCCTTGATACAGGTTTTCAAATAATTCAAAAATATTTTAATCAACGTAAGGGAATACGTCACACACTAAATAAAAAACTAAAGTTACCAGTTTCCAAGAAACAAAACCTGTCAGAAGAGGATTAATTTTCAGATTTAGGAAGAGAACCGCTTTGATGACTTATTGCAAAATACATTATACCTATTTAAAAAGTAAAACACATTAAGCTTTCGATCATTCGAGAAAACGTGCGATTTGCCTGCTCGTTGCTAATGACCTGTCCTGTGAGCTGTCAGATAGGTTAACAAAAGCATTTCAAATTAAGAATGCTTATTTTGAACGCGTCTTCTTAGTGCAGGGGCGAATTCACGAGTGAAATGTGCCATGCCAGAGATCGTTCACATCACCAAAAGTCATCATCTATCATCCATCATTATCATTAAAATAAGTAAATCAAAATGCTATCATCCATATTAAATTCTTTTTTAAAAATCCTCATATCCTCACGCCTACCAAGAACCAACAAGGATGGTTCGGAGATCCTTACGTGTATATGTTAGTACCCACACAGCCTCTTTCCGCCAGATATATATATTAGGGGCCAGAAAGCGAGTCCATCGCCGTTACTTAAGCACGACTATACATAGGTACGCCTTGGAATTGTTTCTCAGACGTATGCAGGTTTCCTCGATGATTTCCTTCACCGTAAAGCTGGTGTGACTAATCATCAGAAAAACTCAGAACTTGCGACCTTTGTGTCGCAAGCAACTAATCGAAGCACTAGACTACCACGGCTTCTCTGTATTATTTATATAATATAATATATATATATAATAATATAATATAAAATATATCCTCACGCCTTCCCACAAGGGTCCCCGAAGGGGTAGGCAGAGGTGTATAGGTAATACCCACACACCCACTTTCCGCCAGAGGTATATTAGGTGCCAACGTGACAGATGGCGAGTCCATCGCCGTTACTCAAGCACGACTATACATACGCCTTTGAATTTCTTCTCAGACGTATGCAGGTTTCCTTTCGATGTTTTCCTTCACCGTAAAGCTCGTGGTGTGACTAATCACTGTACTTAAGTTTACTTAAGTACAGTGATTAGTTTTAATATTTTGAATGCGGAAGAAGGTAGTTAAATATATACTTGCTAATTATTAAAAGGTCCTTCCAATGTACTTGTGGATTCATGATCCATGAACGTCAGTTTTATTACAAGGTTCACGTTCGCGCCAACCTGACTTCTTGTCAGTAAATCGACCATTAAATTCTTAAAATTACATCTGCCTCGAACGTAAACTGGGATGAAGGAGCTGCGCAATTTTATAGCTCCCTTCAGAATGTAACTAGCTCCATCTAGGATCAAATGCAGGAAGTAGCCATTCATAACACGCTTTTATTATGAGATATTAAGTTATTAGGTAAGACGTTGACTCGAGGTGCTTTTTATGAGCGGAAAGGCGTCTAAAGATGTTTTTTTTTTATAAGACGAGTGGCAAACAAGCGTACGGCCAACCCGATGGAAAACGGTTACCGCAGCCTGTTGACGCTTGCAATACCGAGATAACACTTGCGTGTTGCTACTCTGTGTTCGGAGAGTTATACTGTGTTGGCGGCATAATGGGACTAAACCCTCTGCTGCCAACGCAATATAACAGTTATCTCTCCCCAAGGAGCTCATTACTGGAAACCTTATTCACCACGTAGAAACACAAAACAAAACATTGTGTTATTTGGATACGTTCTCCTATAAGGTAGAGGTCCTGCCCCAGTCGGGCAGCTCCAAATTCGAACGGGAAAACCATGAATAAAGGCATGTTACGTTGGTTTTGGACATAAGGATTAGTGACGCAAGGTTGATGAAACAGATATACAATGAGAACCTGACTGAACCCAGAGGCAGAGGAAGACCACGTTTCAACTACCTAGACCACATTAACCGAACACTCAATGATATATATTAAGTGTATTAGAAACCGGCTCGCATATATCAAGAGACTGAAGATTGTGGACGAAGCGAAATACGTCTGTAAGTCCAGAGAACTGGCGGCAAGTCTACTCTGAGTGATCTGATCTGATTAGATCGGCGCTTAACTAACTAAGCGTCGTGGTGGCCGAGTAGTTCGAGTAGTTGTCTACAACACAAAGGTTGCAAGTTCGAATCCCTACTGTACCAATGAGTTTTTCTGAACTTCAGTACAGTGATTAGTCACATGAGCTTTACGGTTTAGGAAAACATCGAGAGGAAACCTGGATATGCGTCGTCGTATGGATAGTCGCACTTGAAAAGCGGCGATGGGATCGCCATGTGTCACGTTGGCACCTAAAATATATCTTTGGCGGAAAGTGTGGTCACTACCTGTACACCTCTGCCTACCTTCGAGGACCCTTTGTGGGATGGTGTGAAGATATAAACTAACTTACCGTTTTATTAATTTTCGCCGGAGATATATTTTAGGTGCAACGAGACGGATGGTGGGTGAGTCATCATTATTTAAGCGTGCGAAAAGAACCGATTTTTAGATGGCATATATCTCTCGCACTTGAATAACAATTGCAATAGGACACCGCCTCAGGCCATAGGTCCAGGTAGTTACCATGTCGTCACAGACTAAAGTTAATCTCATGACTAAACAGCGTAGTGTCCAAAAGACTGAAATATTCCTCTTTTAAAAAAATTACTTTAATGCCTTACTTGAAAGTATTCAAACTATTTTATACGATTTGAAGTCGACGAAAGAATGTCCATGTTAAGCGTCCTTGTGCATTGTGCAACGTGCCAATTATACAATGTTAGTTCGAAAGAGACAGTCTTAAAGACGTCACGTACATCTGTCCTTTTCGCACTTTTTCATTTGAGCGGGCAATGTCACATCATGGTACATGCGCTGTACTTAAATAGACGGGAATGAAAAAAAAGTAATTTCTCCGCTCGGAGCCCCGAGATCTACAATAATTATGAGTTTTTGCAAAAGTCGGCGACAATTTAACGTTATTCTTGTTTTCCATTTGTCGGGTTTTATTGAAGTGTGTTAAATATGGAATGATATGTTTCGGTGTGGATGGAACGTAGCCTCATTTCTTTCGCATTTGGAATACTTGCGTAAATAGCTTTTTACATGCATACACATACATCATCACGCCGTCTCTAACTCTAACGTCTTACAGAGAGAATAATATAAATAAATAAATACCTGGGACAATTCCACACAAATTGACCTAGTCCCAAATTAAGCAAAGCTTGTGTTATGGTAACTAGACAACGATATATTTACTTATATAGATAGATATATACTAAAATACATAGGCCATCCAAATATTCGTGTTCATCACAGAAATATTTGCCCTCAGCGGGATTCGAACTCGCGACCTCAAGATTCGCAGACAGGGGCTCTAACCTATAGACCAGACGTCTACGTCGTCCGACAGAGAGAATAGAGCGCCAGTTCTCTCTACACTTACATACCTCTTTCGCTTTATTCATATTCACAAGTCTATTCATTACTAGAATACTAGGTAAGGAATAAATTTTAATTTTAAGGCAGAGAATCCTTAGTGTCTAGTCAGCTGTCCCAGTTACGAAGCTTGAGGTCGGTGCTTCGATTCCCGCTGAGTAGAGGGGAATTGGTTATTGAACACCACTATTTACAATTTAGCCTTGGATTTCTTGTTTATTTATGTAAGGTCAAGTGTCTGTCATGACGTATAGGGAAGTAAAAGAGATTATATTGGACAGAAGCGAATGAAGAAATTGTATCAGAATATCAAATTTATTGTATGACAACGATATTATATATAAGATCTTTTATGTTTAAGCAAAAACACAATGTGATTTATCCTAAAACAGAAAATTATTATTTATTTCAGATAAGTCTTACATAACATAACAAATATAAACAATTAAATGTCCATGCTTTACAATTATTACTATTTTACATTATGTAAACATTTATATTCTAACGAAAAAAAACATTAGTCTTAAAATAGAAGAACTGACACACATTCAAATATGTCATGTCAGTAAGCACAGTTTCATAAATTATATATATATATATTTATATCGTTGTCTTCTTCCCGCAGCACAAGCTGTGCATAGTTTGGTACTGGAATAATTTGTGTACTCGAAGGCAAAGATGTGGGTCGCGTATTGAACCACGAATTGCTAAGCGTGCTAACGCGTGTACAACGATATAAAAACAAACGATTAAATAAATCGATTTAAAGCCATGGTGTGAGTCATGCCTTACAGTGTCACGACCAGAATACCAAAACCTATACGGGTTGGGTCAAATAACAGGGCGGTAGGTCAGGCTATTTTGGGGATGCTGTGCGAAAATCACTTTGGTTAAACAACTCATTGAAAAAGTAACCGTTAGTTGTAACAGTTGTTTGTTCTTTTCGCAACACGGTTGTTGGTTGTCGGTTGTCGGTTGTTAGTGGTTTTGTGTAATTGTAGCGTCATTTACGGTACCGTATGGTCGCCCTGGTTAAGGGAATTGTTTTATCACGAAGCTTGAGCCAAAAATTATAATGTTGTCATTTATTCGATAAAATATATATATTGGGTAATATTTATACCTAATATACCTCTGGCGGAAAGTGGGTGTGTGGGTATTACCTATACACCTCTGCCTACCCCTTCGGGGACCCTTGTGGGAAGGCGTGAGGATATATTATTATTTATTAATATTTAATTGCTAAGTATAATGCTTTTACACAACTTTTTTAGAATAAAATCTACAAACGCTATCCACATCGCAGGTTTCGTCGGTTGAACATAAAACGCATTCGCCACAGGCTTCATCATACAAAAAGATTAAAAAGAAAATTAAAAAAAAAAGAGAAAAAGAAAAAAAAAGTCATTTATTTATGTTATTATTCATATTACAAAGGAGTTTCCTTCCACAAGCACTCAGACTGTGGAACCAGCTCCCCGTTGAGGTTTCCCCTGGAGAGTACAGCATGGAGTTCTTCAAGAAGGGTTTCATACCCTTCGAAGAAAAGAAAGAAACAACGCGCGAGCAATACCCTTGGTGTTGCAAGCGTCCATAGGTGGTGGTAGCCGCATTCTATCAGGCCACCCGTGACGTAAAATTTTTTTTTATAATATAAATATAAATAATAATAATATATCCTCACGCCTTCCCACAAGGGTCCCCGAAGGGGTAGGCAGAGGTGTATACCCCTATTGATAATTTTATTTAAAGGGTAAATATTTACTCCGAAACACGGTTTTATGGATTTTTCCAGAAACTATACATGACATAAAGAAATTAAAAACAGATGTATAATTAAATTTTTATGAGAAACGAAAGCTTCAACTTAAAAATAAATATTTTTTAAAATATTTATTTTATTTATTTTTATTACCTTCCTTGACGTGATTGATTCGAACTTGCAATCTTTTCAACTACTCGGCCACTACGGTTTGTTATTGATACAATAAAAACACACTACCGAGTTTGTAATGCCATGTCGACTTTGTCAGTCATTATACGAATCCATCAATCCACAAGTTCTTGGCCATTTTTGATGCTATTCAAGCAATTTAAGATTATGCTTGGTCAATTTGGTACCCATTGAACCGAGTAGGTACTTGTTCTGTGATCTCTTGACAGTGGCGAGTCCATCGCTGCTTTTCGATTGAGACTATTCATACGACTTTGAATTTATTCTTAAGTTCAGTTCTTCAGTTTTCCTTCCTCGAAAACCTCTTGGTCTGATCCTTCTGACTACTGAAAATACGAAAAAATCAATACAACTGTACAAAAAGTTTCGATCGTGCTGCCTTTGTGTTGCAAGCGGCTGTACAAACTACTCGGTTATAAGCTCTCGTAGGAAATATTCAACCGATCGATATCCGTACAATAAGTATACCTCCATATACCTCAAAATTCAAAGGCACGTATAGTATAGTGCTTGTGTAACGGCGATGAACTCGCCATGTGTCACGTTGGCACCTAAAATATATCTCTGGCGGAAATCTCTACTTATACACCTCTGCCTACCCCTTCGGGGACCCTTGTGGGGAGGCATGAGGATTATATATATTGTAAGTATACCGTATAGAGCCGTGGTGGCCGAGTGGTTCGAGCAGTTGCCTGCGACACAAAGATCGCAAGTTCGAATCCCGTCTGTACCAATGAGTTTTTCTGAACTTAAGTACAGTGATTAATCACACCACGAGCTTTACGGTGAAGGAAAACATCGTGAGGAAACCTGCATACGTCTGAGAAGAAATTTAAAGGCGTATGTATGGACGTGCTTGAGTAACGGCGATGGACTCGCCATCTGTCACGTTGGCACCTAATATACCTCTGGCGTAAAGTGGGTGTGTGGGTATTACACATACACCTCTGCCTACCCCTTCGGGGACCCTTGTGGGAAGGCGTGAGGATATATTATTATTATTATAAGTATACCTCTTTTTTCTGAATTATTGCTTTTAACTTCAGTTTTGCACCGTGTCCGATCTAGCCTTGGTTCCAGTTCAAATACCTCGCAACACAAACTAGGGGATATTTTTATCAAGGCTCGCTGCAAGCTCTGTAATATTACGAAATGCCCAAATATTATGATATATTACAAGCCATTAATTGCTCGTCCGACCGTGTGTTCACGTAAAACAGTGTAAATATCCAATAAAATACAGCAACGTTCGCCATTTTGGATGATCGCCAGATTCCATGAGACTTCAATGTAGCACATGACCGGAATAGTACGACCCTTCATAATACGCGTACTTCTGTTATTTCGGAGGAATTCCCTCACGGTGATAGACCTTTTTGAGTTGGTTTTTGATTGCTCTAAATATTCGCCTATGATTCCATTTTGTGTTGCAGTTTCGTTGCTTAAATACATTTTGATGCTGTATATATGCTATATATAATATAATATAATATATCCTCATGCCTTCCCACGAGGGTCCCCGAAGGGGTAGGCAGATATAGGTAGTACCCACACACCCACTTTCCGCCAGAGGTATATTAGGTGCCAACGTGACAGAAGGCGAGTCCATCGCCGTTACTCAAGCACGACTATACATACGCCTTTGAATTTCTTCTCAGACGTATGCAGGTTTCCTCTCGATGTTTCCTTCACCGTAAAGCTCGTGGTGTGACTAATCACTGTACTTAAGTTCAGAAAAAACTCATTGGTACAGTCGGGATTCGAACTTGCGACCTTTGCGTCGCAGGCAACTGCTCGAACCACTCGGCCACCACGGCTCTTTTGCAGGGCCGGATCTAGGGGGGGGCAAGCCGGGGCCTATGCCCCGGGCGGCAAATTCAGAGGGCGGCAAATTCACACGTCCAGCCGTTTCACACATTACCCGGAACAAAAAGACAGACAGACAATTAGAGTTTAAAAAAATATATTTTGATAAATGTATGTGTAATCATCATCTATAAATCATCACGCCAAGTCCCTAACGGGGTAGGCAGAGAGTATAGAGCGCCAGTTCTCTCTAGACTTGCATACCCCTTTCGCTTCGCTCACATTCATCAGTCTTTTCATACATGCTCGTTGGTTTCGAGTACTCTTGACGATCCCGTCCTTGAGCGTCTGATCGATTTGATCGAGCTAGTTAGCGTGGTCTTCCTCTGCCTCTTCTTGCACTCACTTTTGCTTGTATATCTGTTTCGTCAATCTTTCATCACTCATCCATTCTATATGTCCAAACCAACGTAACATGCTTTTCTTCATCTTTACAATCACACCCTCATTCACTCCAGTTGATTTGCGGATCTCTTAATTGCAGATTCGATCTAAAATCGTGACTCCGCACATTTTTCGAAGAGACTGCATATCAACTGCTGCCAGGATTTGCCGCCATACAATAAAGTAGGCATCAATATCGCATTGTGGAACTCGGGCATTCTTGCTGAGACTGTTGCTGCCCATCAACGCCGACATGGCCCCATTCACCTTATTACCGGCGGTTATCCTTCTTTCAATATCTTTTTCATACTTTTCATCTCATGTGAACATGCTTCCTAGATATACAAATTCACTCGGTCACTTGTTCATCTCTTTCGAATGCCAGAGGCTTAGTCTTGCCAGCGTTTAGGCGCAGCCCCTTCTTTCTTCCACATTCTTCTTTCATTATAGTAACTAGTGACTGCAGTTCGCCCACTGATGACTCCAGTAAAACCGCGTCATCGGCGTATAGTAGGCAGTTGACCACTAAGTTTCCCATTTTCACTCCACTCACTCCATATACAGGCAACACGTCCCAGAGTTCCTTTCGTACGACTATCAAATGCCTTCTCTAAGTCGACGAAAGTGCAGAAAAACTTTTAGTTATTATCCAAAAACTTTTCCGCCATTCGAGAAGGTTTGATCCATATATCCTCTTCTTGGTCTAAATCCACCTTGGGATTCCCAGAGGAACCTATCGGATCGCTCTTGCATTCTGATCGTCAGGATCTTCGTGTACACTTTGTAGCTAAGCTGACCAAGCTGATAGCTCTATAGTTTGAGCAGTCTAATCGTGATCCCTTTCCTTTATAGAAAGGCACGATGACTGCTCGCCTCCAGTCGCTCGAAACATCACCCATTTCCCAGCACAGGTTACATAGCAAGTAGATGACGTCCCAGACCACTGGTCCTCCGTACTTGATCATCTCAGCTGTCATCTCATCCTTTCACGCTGCTTTTCCACATTTCAGACTTCTGATCGCTCTTACAATCTCTCCCATACTTATTTTATCCGCTAAAGGATCCTCGCTAGATTCTGTTGGAGGCAGATCTATGAGTAGATCAGCCGCATCATCATAATACATATCTTTGTAAAATTCACTCCATCGCCTGAGGACGTCTGTTTTGTCTGTCAGTATGTCATTGTCCTTAGAAAGAATCACATTCATCCTGCTACTAGCTGTGACACAACTTCTGGACTTCTTAACTTCCCTCCAAAAAAGTTTTGCGTTGTCCTTGAAATTGTGTGCCAGTTTTTCGTCTACATTCATTTGAAACCTTTCACGCTCCTGTATTATTTCTATCGTGCGAATTTTTTGCAAGCGATATTTTTCTTTCGTCTTTTCTTTCATACTTTCACTTGAGCTGGACATAGCTAAAATGTCTTGCCTTGCATCCTTCTTCTTTACTTCATCATCCCACCAACCATCGCAATTTTTGGCTGTCCGCTCTTTCGAAATGCCACAAACCTCTTTCGCGGCGCATAATATGCTGGACTTAAGGAACTGCCAGCAAACATCGACACTCTCAAACACATCTGTCGGTGGACAGGCTAGTTGTTCAGATACCCATTCTTGATGCGGTCTGCGACTGCAGAATGCATTTATTAAAACGCGGTTTTTCAAATATTGTAAACAGACACTGTTAACACACACTAAAGGTAAAATAAAATGTTAGTGGGCGGGGGCGGCACTTTTTAGTTTTTGCCCCACCTAAAAAAAATTGAAGATCCGGGGCTGCTCTTTTGTAATGTAATTTATATCTTTGTGGTAATATATGACTAAAGGCATCTCAGGTTGATATTAATGTAGTCTTTGAAAATGTTCGATATAAGGACAGACAAGGGTTAAAATCTCATCTTGTCATTTTTCTTTACTATTGTACATTATACATACATACATAACATCACACCGTCCTAACGGGGTAGGCAGAGAGTAGAGCGCCAGTTCTTTCTAGACTTACATACCTCTTTCGCTTCGTCCACATTTATCAGTCTTCACACTATTTGGCTTTGACGTTCCCGTCGTTATATCCCTATTATTCCTTAAAATATATGTAAAAATTGAAAAATAAGATCACGCTTTTTTTTTTTTTAAGTTTTAAAGGCGGAATTGTTTATTTTTCGGCGGAAGGTTCAATATGTAAAAGTGTGTCGAAATGTACCACTGTATGAGGAATTGATTTTTGAAATGAAAATATTGCTTGTATTTGTGATTGTAAAGATAACTAAAGTCACGTTACGTTGGTGTATGTTACAGAGGACACAAAGAAAGGAAAGTGAAGAAAGATTGAGAATTTATTAAGATATATAGCGAAAAAGATTTACGTTACTCAAGCACGACTATACATACGCCTTTGAACTGCTTTGAAAAAGTGGGTGTGCAGACATTAGACACCTCCGCCTACCTCTTTGGGAACCTTGAAGATATAATTAGTCTACAAGTTTGTAAAAAATTGTTAATTGTTGTTATTGTAAATAGAGAGAAAAGAGAAGAGAAAAAAAAAAAAAAAAAGATCTGTAAGTAAAGAGAGAACTGGCGCTGTTCTCTCAGCTTACTGGACTCGGCTTAATAATATGTAATTATGGAAAAAGCCTAAGCTTTGAAATTAACATGCTCAAACAAAGAGATACCTAATAAAAATATCGCAGGCTCATAAACCACTTTCTCTAATTACAACGCGTAGAGAAATGCCAAATACAGTACGTCGTGTAGGTATAATGACTCCACAAATTATGTACCGCAAGTTTTAATAACATCAATCCGTTATGTACCAATAAAGTTTTTGTCCAAGGTCGATTCAGTTTCCTCCGGATCGGGTTTCACAAGATTTGCAACTAGAAGTGTCCGGTAATAAATCTTAGACGTGTTGACAATGGATTCGCTTATATCAGATTTGAAATTAGTGCACCTAAATGAAGAATCTTGTTTGAATTTGAATGTTAAACAAAAACTGTATCCTGGCGTATTTGCTAGGAGTATTTATATACTGGTGTCCATTGATCCATCCTCTATGACAAATCTCCTTTGACAAGAACCAGAAAAAATCTCAGTACATACTTTTAACTATGTAACAGACACCATACCTTAGAACGAAACCGGTCTTAACTCTAATTTCCTTAAGAAGTTTCCTTCCGCTACCTCCCAGGCTGTGCAATGAACTCCCCGTTAAGGTTTCCCTAGAGTACAGTATGAACTTCTACAAAGCGTGTAAATTTTTGGATGGTAAGACAGATATTTATCTAATATATATTGCTAAAAATAAACAGCATTGAATGACCCATAAACACTCGAATGATCGACATTTCTACATCAAAATTAAATGTGAAACCATTGAAATTGAGAATCTTGAAAATTCCGAACGTGAAAGTGGGTTTAACCTAGGAGAATCCGATGATCAATATTTGATAAAATGTTAGCATACAAGACATATCCGAAGAAGCTGTGGCTTCGAGGTTTTATTTTAGAATAATATGAAGGTAGATTGTGTTCTAAATACCCGCAAATAAATGAGAAGCGGCGTGCTAACAATCGACAAACAGCTCGTAACAACTTAAACTTGGCCGAAACGCTAAATAAATTAATTCACATTGCATCTAAACCGTTCTTATTTCAAATGTAATTAATGACTAAAAATAATCATTCAGATCCAATTTATTATTTGCCATCAATCTCGAAGCTAGTGCTATGAGGAAGCAAAAAGTAAATTATGTCATTCTGCATCAGTTCATTCATTCATTCATTCATTCATGTCAGAATATTTTTGTGAACGGCGAGTGTACATAAGTAATATTTATCAAGAGCTGTTTTTATTGAATGTAGGCGCACGACAGTCTTCTATTAACCTACTTTAGAGTTATATTTTATTTAAATTAATTACGCAACGATGCGTTAGAAAAATATTCGGTAGATGATTAACATATAAATGTTACGGTATAATTTGTTTTATTCGAATTCGAAATAATCTGTGGGACTTTGATAAGAGGTCCTTCAAGATCTTATATTTGTCTACTAGGTGTAAGTCTCTATTTTAATACCTATGATTGCTGTTTATCTATGATCTATCTCAACGTATGCAGGTTTCCTCTCGATGTTTCCTTCGCCGTAAAGCTCTTGGTGACTAATAACACGGTAAGTACTTAAGTTCAGAAAACCTCATTGGTACAGTCAGGGTTCGAGCAATATTTGTGCCCCAGGCAGCTACTCGAACCACTCGGCCACCACGGAATCTTCAAAATCATGCTATTCCAAGAAGCATTCCAATTTTAAAACTATGAATAATATATCCGAGCATCTCAGTGAACGGATAACTTAGAGGACCCACTTAACACACAACCTAGATATTTGCATGCACTGATTACAAGTTAGCTTGATTTATTATAACGTTCACTTTTAGTGTTGTGAAATTGTCATAGTCTGTGCGGATAGCGTCATTGTATTTTGTTAGTTTTTCATAACCGGTTTACTAAGCCGTGCCCTCGTTGGTATTAATATACTGAGTCGTTACGTCATATCTTTTATGCTCACCATTATAATAACAATAATAATATCGTGGTACAATTTCACATTGACCTAGTATTAGACAGAGCAAACCTTTTACCGTGTGAACTAAACAACTTCATAAATACTTATATAGATCAGGATAGGCATCCCAGGCTAAAACCTAGGCCTTCAGCGGAAATTGAACCCGCGACATCAAGCTTAGCAACAAGACTAAACGGTCGTATTTATAGTGATATCTAATCGCAATATGTAAAACAGTCCTTATATTGCAGTGATTTTAAGGTGGGTATTCTAACCTCTTCTAAGCTAAGTCCATGCTAGGGGATACCTCAACCTTATAGAACATCGAAGCCAAATGGTCCTGGGTTTTTGTTTCTACCTTGTATGCACATATGTGTAATATTCCAATTCCTTTATTTTAGTATAAGACCTGTATTGCTGGAAAATCAACTCCGTCTGTCACAAGGTTGACAACGCGCGAATGTCATCTCAGGACTTGATACAGCCTATAGGCTATGGTAACCACTTATACACATTTGATCCAGGTAGTTGTAACGTGACCTAAATATACCTCTGGCGGAAAGTGGGTGTATTACTTATACACCTCTGCCTACCCCTTCGGGGACTCTTATGGGAAGGCGTGAGGATATAGTTGGAACGTGGTCTTCCTCTGCCTCTTCTTGCACACACTTTCGCTTTGCATATCTGTTTCGTCAATCTTTCTTCACTCATCCTTTCTATATGCCCACGTAACATGCCTTTCTTCATATTTACAATCACACCCTCGTTCACGTCAGTTGTTTTGCGTATCTCGTAATTGCGGGTTCGATCTAAGATCGTTACTCCGCACATTTTACGAAGAGATCGTTTTTTTGGTAAAAAACTATAATTCAAATATAATAAAATATAAATCAGTATCGATAAAACACAAAATCTCTGACGATTTTTGACGACGT
Source organism: Drepana arcuata (assembly GCA_016069955.1). Classification (NCBI taxonomy): domain Eukaryota; kingdom Metazoa; phylum Arthropoda; class Insecta; order Lepidoptera; family Drepanidae; genus Drepana; species Drepana arcuata. The sequence continues at coordinate 44,780 of JACCPG010001991.1, read as the reverse complement.
AAGTCCTCTGGATGCCACCAGATCAGAATATCTTTGCTACAACACGTGGCATAATTTATCTAATTTATTAATGATGTGTATTGTTCGAGAACACTGCTCGCCTCGCTCAATGCCAATGCCATTCGTGCCAACGTACGAAATACTTGAACCTGGCACACCAAATGTATACCGGCGTCTGGCGAATGTCTAACCTAGTTTTATCTGACGTCAATTGTTAGGTGATCAATAGGTGAGGTCGTTAAGAGCTACAGTATTGAACAGACTTCTTTATTGAAAATCCGATCTTATGGATGCAGTTTGAATCAGGAGGTTAGTTCTAAAATTAGTATGAGTATACCAAATTATTTGAGTATAGATATCATCACGCCAAGTCCCTAACGGCGTAGGCAGAGAGTATAGAGCGCCAATAAGGTACCAATATCGCCCTACTTCCCGCAAACTTTTGCGCAAAATATTGGTAAAATAAGATGAGAAAAAGAGATGAGATTACTGTCTGTCCATTCAAAAATAGAGAGTATCTAAAAAAAACATTTACCCGTACTTACTAGAAAATTGAATTTAATAACAGCATCATCCCAATACTTCTCATCATAGTGCTTATTGAATTTAAAAGGTGTTTGATGTTTGACAATAAATAATCAGCATCAAAAATATTATATCTAAGAAATATCCGAGTTGAGTCTTTCACGTTATAAATATCGTGGATATTCTGTATTCCATAGTCCTGACCTTTTTTCTAAACATAGCTCGGGTCACCTTACCGATCAAATGCGTCGGCCGGTAGCCATATATATTGGTCTTGTCTGACCTTTGCATCTTAGTGTTATTGGGAATAGATGAGTTTACAAGGGACTCCTTTTTTTGTGTTGTCTCTCGTAGCGTGAGTTTCGGAAACTTTTGCTACTTAACAATGGCGATATCTAGGCCTCCAGCAGCAGGGGCCTTACTACTGACATACGCTTTCCCTACGATATTTTTCCTTCACCGTTAATCTGGTGGTGTGAGTAACCACTGTTCGATTGGTTCAGAAAAAACTCGGCGGATTCGAACTTTTCGTTCTTTGAATTTTAAGTCACTCAGACGCCTCGGTCACCACGGATGTTTTATTTGAGTCCCAAACGGGGTAGGCAGAGAGTATAGAGCGCCAGTTCTGTATAGACTTACATACCTCTTTCGCTTCGTCCACATTCATCTCAGTCATCAGTCTCTTCATACATGCTCGTCAGTTTAGAGTGCTCTTGATGTTCCCGTCCTTGAGCGTCCGATTTATTTCATCTAGGTAGTAGATTATTATTATCATATCTTCCCACAGTAAAGGTCGTAATTGTCCTAGAGTCTATCCATCCTTGCCATAGCTTCCAGCAGGAACTGACTCACGACCCTCACATATCTTATCCCAGAAAGTACTTAAATGGCTTTTTGAGCAAATCTGAACACCAAGTACCAAAAACTGACATAAATTAAAAAGCTGTAAAACGAAACGGCACGTGGAAGTGGCCTGGATTTACTATGTCCATTGTCACCAGATTATTTGAGACGAGACGTATAGGTATTTTATTTTCTTTATCTTCACGCCTTCTCACATGGGGTTGGCAGGGAGGGGTAGGCAGAGAGGTTTAGTAACCCTTTTTTCGCTGGAGATACATTTAGATGCTAACGTGGCAGATGGCGATTCCATCGTTTGTCATGCAATTTATACTACGGAAAGGTAGAGGGGAAGAGAGGAAGACCAAGATTAACATCCATCAGTCAGATCAAAGAAAAAGTGTCTCTCATGACGTTATCTCCCTATAACGTCATGAGAGACACTTTTTCTCAAAGAGGTTGCGCTGGACAGAAGCAAATGGAAGGGACTGCATCAGAGACGCCGACAAGAGAACATATCTTAAAATTGTGATGATGATTAGACATAGAGGCAGTGCTTTTATACACCAAAGGCACGGTACGGTAAGATATGTACCCAAGGATTTGTGTAACTTGCAATCTTAGTGATAGGTGGATCTGCCGTTAATGGAAACGCGCACCCATCATCCTAAAATACCATGAACATTTCACACTGTGATTTACCGACGATAAACAGTAGGTCTGTGAAGTCGTTTGACGCAGATCTGCATATCCGTGTTACGACATTTTATTAATAATATGTTAAAAGGTCGCAAGTTCGAATCCCGACTGTACCAATGAGTTTTTCTGAACTTAAGTGCAGTGATTAGCTTTACGGTGAAGGAAAACATCGAGAGGAAACCTACATACGTCTGAGAAGAAATTCAAAAGCGTATGTATAGTCGTGCTTGAGTAACGGCGATGGACTCGCCATCTGTCACGATGCCACCTAATATACCTCTGGCGGAAAGTGGGTGTGTGGGTATTACCTATACACCACTGCCTACCCCTTCGGGGACCCTTATGGGAAGGCGTGAGGCTATTTATTTTATTTTATTAATAATATGTTATATACCTTTAATCTGACAAATATTAATGTTTTTATTAATTTTTTTAATTCATTTTGTTTATTCTATGCATTATAATATATGGTTCCTCTAACGTGTCTTAAATTCGAGAAATTTATATTTATATTTTGCAACTCCAATAAATATATTATTTTACTGTTATATAATACAGAGTAAAAATTAATATAAACTACCTGTGAATAGAATGAATGTCCCAAATCTGTGTCGCGCGGAAGTGTGCCAAGAAGACTGCCGGTCTTTAATTTAAATCTCGTATGGTTGACATGGTTGGTTAACCTTCCCTAAAGCTACCATCAGTATTTAATTTCAATGGATTGTAGCCGAAAAATGCACGTATTCCGTGACAAAGCCGTTCGGAAACAATTATTTATATCCGCTCTCTGTCTCTAATGTAGTCAATATGGAAGTTTGTGAGGATGATCGTTACTCAATCACGCCAGATCGGCTTAAAGAAATTTGATGAAAATTTGCACAGAGATAGATTATATAATAACCTGGATTAACGCACAAGATGTTTAGTCCCAGCAAATAAACTAGTAATAAAGTCAAATTTTGTGTGGTTCGAGCAGTTGCCTGCGACGCAAAGGTAGCAAGTTCGAATCCCGACTGTACCAATGAGTTTTTCTGAGCTTAAGTACAGTGATTAGTCACACCACGAGCTTTACGGTGAAGGAAAACATCGAGAGGAAACCTGCATACGTCTGAGAAGAAATTCAAAGGCGTATGTATAGTCGTGCTTAAGTAACGGCGATGGACTCGCCATCTGTCACGTTGGCACCTTATATACCTCTGGCGGAAAGTGGGTGTGTGGGTATTACCTATACACCTCTGCCTACCCCTTCGAGGACCCTTGTGGGAAGGCGTGAGGATATATTATTATTATTATTATCACTAATACCGGTGGCAAACAAGCATGTAATCCGCCTGATGTTAAGAGGGTCCTTCCGCCTGGACGCTGGCAACACTAGGGGCATCTCGCGCTGACGACCCTGCATCAAATGAAAGTGATTTGTAAATGACTAGGGAGAGGGCGCTCTACCCACTCTCTGCTTTCCTCGCGAGTGCCTATTCGTGATCGACAAAAACATCGCGCGTCAAAATGCAAACGAGAAAGTGAAATACATTTATTCATACGGCATATTTGCTAAGGCACTTGTAAATGTGGTCATACGACGAGTTGGGAGTCATATTAAGCCGCGGTATGTTTGTCTGACAGGCTCGCGATCTGTCACGTTAGCATGTCTATAGGCTACATACTAAGTTACGCCTTCACATGTGTTAGGAGCAGTCCTCATGGCGAGATTTTTCAGACACGCTCGTTATTAACACACTATCCTAATTCTTAAAGCTCTTAATATATTCAGCGATAAGGTAGAATTTCTAAGAAATACATAAATGTAATGTTATTTGCATTGTGTTTGCACTGAGTTATAACATTTTATATATATAGACTAATTTCATCCGAAATTGTGTGTCATCCGTGGTAGCTTTATCTTGTAAAGTCATGCAAAGCAACAGACGGTGGAGAACGGACAAAGAGTACACCTCAAGATTTGACACCTCAAGGTTTGCGGAGTAGGAAGAATTACGTTTTCTCCTTATATATAAATTAATCGTCGTTCGTAAGTCTCGTAAATACTCAAGAATAGAACAACCGACACATACAAGTATAGAGGCGCCCCATCAAGATCAAAGTATCGAGTTGAGAACATCGGGTTGGTTGTTAATGAAGTTGTTAGTAATCTTCATTTATCCCAATATCGATAATGACCATAATCTCAACCTGTCTATGATTCAAAGCCGCATGCAATTGTATTGTGATTTAAGCTTCTATTACACAGCATGGAATGTACAGTTAGCCGCAATATTGACTACCACAACACAACCGCCGACTTTGCGCCCACGCACAATGGACTCAACCCAACTGTCGCAATCACGCGTGTGCAACTATGAACTGAAAAGTTTTGATACTTATGCTCCAATTACCAAATTTAACCATTACCTAATTACTTGCTAAGAAAACAAACTATAAATATAAATAATAAATAAATAAATACCTGGGACAATTCCACACAAATTGAACTAGTCCCAAATTAAGCTTGTGTTATGGTAACTAGACAACGATATATGTACTTATATAGATAGATATATACATAATACTACATAGGACATCCAAGACTAAGGCACAAATACTCGTGTTCATCACACAAATATCTGTCCTCAGCGGGATTCGAACCCGCGACCTCAAGTTTCGCAATCAGGAGCTCTAACCACTAGACCAGACGGTCGACTATGTATGTATATTTCGCCTTTGCTTGAGAAGACTGACGGGGAAGGCAGAGAGAGGTGTCACAAAATCCTCTCATTGCGGAAGATATATTCAGGTGTCAAAATGACAGATGGCGAGACCATCACCGTTTCTCGAGTACGACTATACATACTTTATATTTCTTCTCAAACATATGCAGGTTTCGTCTCGATGTTTACCTTCATCGTATAGCTCGTGTGACTTAATGTACCAATACTTTAAAAAAGTAATCAAGTATGTGTGCATGGTACTTAATACGACATAAGTATTGTCCACGTAGATATAAAACATATTTAAAACCGCGCGTGCGCACCTTAATTATAATCATTGGCGGTAAAGAACTCTAGGCAGTGAGTGATTACTTCTGTAATGCGGTTATTAGTTCATGGTGAAGGATGAAGTTGCAAATAAATTGAATTTAATTAAACGTGATAGATAGGAAACAGGGATCCAGTTAGCTAGGCCAATCAAGATTCCGTTCATTATATCTTGAATACACTTGACTAGTTTAGTACCCGACCCGGCTTCGTACAGGTACCTATATTATATTTATGAAAACTTCCAAGCGGCTTCACAGTTTTCGATATTTTCCACGATTGTCGTCAATTTCAACCGTTACTCAAAATCTCAACAAATTTAACACCTAGGCCTTCCTCATGAATCACTCTGTCTATTGGTGAAATCGGCATGAAATTCCTTGCAGGAGCTTGTCGCGAATAGACAGACCTTCCTATCTTCGCTGCAGTCAGTCTGGCTGACAGATACCAGCTTTCAGAGTATTCTTAATATAATAACAGAAGAAAGCATATACATATAAAACCGATTGAATGCGTGCATGTAAATAGCGGTCGTCTGGTCTAGTGACTTTTTAGACGCGATGTTTGAGGTCGCAGATTTGATTAGTTTTGAATAGATATTAAATTATGCACGAACATATTATACTACATCTAATAACATATGGATGATAAGTACATATGTGTAGCAGTTAGAGAAGGCAACGAACTCACCATCTATCCCTTTGGTGTCTTTTTTTTTTTTTATACAACAAGAGTGGCAAACAAGCATACGGCCCACCTGATGGGAAACGGTTACCGTAGCCTATTTACGCTCACGATACCGAAGTATCACTTGCGCGTTGCCACTCTGTGTTCGGAGAGTTATAGTGTGTTGGCAGCATAATGGGTTTAATCCCTCTGCTTCCAACACAATGTAACAATCCTCCCCCCTCTCCAAGGAGCTCATTATTGGAAACTATATCCGGAAAATTAAGGGTGTTTTACACCGCTGCCAAAACCATCGGGGACTATGGTAGAAAGGCGTGTCGCAAAGGTATACATATCGTGGTTTGTTTAAGCAGGGACTAAGCTTAATGTGATCTCTCCTTGTTGAGAGTTTTGCAAGACATTTGGAATTAAGAAATATATGAACCTTGACACATTACGTCTGTTTATTCATTCTAAGTTAAAGGCAAGTTAAATCTTTAGTGAGTAAGTTGAATTGGTAACATCGCATGGCTCAATAAGTTTTGAATGAAACAAAAAACAAATATCTAGTATCAACACTTGTTGCGCGAACTTTTACTAGCAAACCCGCGCCAGCTAGTCTAGGGAAGTGATTGTTGTCCTAATCGGAGCCACGATAAATGGTGATTAGGTATTTAATGTGATCGTCTTTCTCTATTGCGCTTGCGCATAGACATGCACTACACAGTATTACCGCCCACTAGCAGGGATTGCAAGCCGGTGTCAATTTCAATCCGACCGGTTTGCCATCAATCCAGTCGGATACATCGTAGATGGAATCAGGGCAACACGGACTGTTCAACAGGAATTTATTTATTGTTTGATGTGCCAAAACCTGCCTCCACTAAGCCTCCACTACTAACACACATGATAATTTGACTGCGTTTACTTGTTTCAAGCTCTCAATGCTGATAGTGTCAAGTTGTACAAATATTGGCGGTTTCCTAACTAGGTGACACCGTATTTACATACTGTCATACCAGAAACGCCGTTCGGGTTTATTATCATATCACACTGCCGAGTACATCGCATTCTCCTTGAGCCCTATTTATATAATGAGTGACAGCATTGCTGGCCTACATGGCTCTGCTGTCAGATCTTGGCACACTCCCTTGATGCATATTTGTGAAATTAACTATTTTTAAGTACACATTCTCGTTCTATAGCGTTTAATACATGTTTCTGCCTGGAGTTTCACCCGCGTAATATTATATTTAATTATATAATTTATCTAAAATAACTAACACTTACTAACTTACTAACTTTCAGCCAATCTCATTCGGTAGTTTTGGCTTGAAAGAGGAACAAACATTCGAATTTAAGGATCGCATTGCAACACTAGTGGGATCTCTCTCTTAAATTCTCGGGTCGCATAGTTGCCATTTACGCGACTATTAAGATATCTCCTCTTTTAGAGCCGTGGTGGCCGAGTGGTTCGAGCAGTTGCCTGCGACGCAAAGGTCGCAAGTTCGAATCCCGACTGTACTAATGAGTTTTTCTAAACTTAAGTACAGTGATTAGTCACACCACGAGCTATACGGTGAAGGAAAACATCGAGAGGAAACCTGCATACGTCTGAGAAGAAATTCAAAAAGGCGTATGTATAGTCGTGCCTGAGTAACGGCGATGGACTCGCCATCTGTCATGTTGGCACCTAATATACCTCTGGCGGAAAGTGGGTGTGTGGGTATTACCTATACACCTCTGCCAACCCCTTCGGGGACCCTTGTGGGAAGGCGTGAGGATATATATATCCTCTTTTAGACATGGTAAATCATATTATCATCGGTATTTAGATTACATCTGTACGCAATTCCACAAGCGTCCCCGAAGTCGTAGGTAGTCTTGTGGTAGGAATAGGTAGTACCTCTACACACCCGCTTTTCGCCGGAGGTATATTTTAAGTGTCAATCGCCGTCACTCAATACATACGACTTTGAATTTCTTCTCAGACGTAGTACGCAGATCTCTCGATGTTTTCCTTGTTAAATTCGATTATTAATATGATTAAAGTATTAGATATTAATACACACAAATATAGGAAGAAGCTTGCACACCCGCAATATAATACTTCCATAGCCAGCGAAGTTTGGCCTTTAAATAATCAGCAGAGAAGAAAGTGTGGGAAAATCAATTCTAAGTGCGTGGGCAGGCAGGTCACTCATCCAGAAGTAACGTAGGTGGTTCATTAGAGACTTCCGATAACGCGAGTAGACATACCGTTACGTAACTTGGCACAACGATCGCATTGCAAGTCGCACGGAGCGATCTATAACGTTCATACATATTATAGATAATGCCATCCACCAAGACGCGCCCCACTATTCTTCCTTATGTAAGTGCGATACTTTCCACTATTGTTTGAGTATTATCGGTACACGCTGATGACAAGAGAGGTAGGGCATAACGGGTTTCCCGTTCGAATTTGGAGCTGCCCGACTGGGGCAGGACCTCCACCTTATAGAAGTCCGTAGCCAAATAACAAAATTTTTTGTGTTGTGTTCCTACGTGGTGAATAAGGTTTCCAGTAATGAGCTCCTGGGGAGGGGGAGGATTGTTACAGTGTGTTGGAAGCAGAGGGATTAAACCTTATACTGCCAACACACTATAACACTCCGAACACAGAGTGGCAACACGCAAGTGATATTTCGGTATCGTGAGCGTAAATAGGCTACGGTAACCGTATCCCATCAGGTGGGCCGTATGCTTGTATGCCACTCTTGTTGTATAAAAAAAAAATACCTATGAGTGCACACGCACACTACAATTAATACACTCGGGTCATACTCCCCGCATCCCATGACGTGTCTAGTCGGGGAGAGGCCCCGACTAGACACTAGCTCACAGTCGGCAGAAAGAGTAGAGGGCCAGTTATCACTAAACTTACACACCTCTTTGATTTCAAAAATATTCAACATTCTTACATGCATTTCGAGTGCTCATGACGTTCCCATCCTTGAGTGTTCGATCGATTGGGTGTAATTAGTTGGAACGTGGTCTTATAACAGGAAAATACATTTTAACTGCGATACGTTCTGAACGTTATCTAACATTGTGGATTATTTAGTAATAAACTCTAAGGCTATTTTGATGCTGGTGGTTAATTGTAAAGAGTAACCATGGAGTTTCTTGCCAGTTCTTCTCCACGACCAACCCGAATCGTACACCTTTTTCGAACCTATTGTGGCCTATGTGATTTTTTTTTGTTTTCGTTAGATTTTTATTTCTATCAGGCAGAGGCGTAAGCAAGGTCTACTTTTTGCCGGAAGTATATGGATTTTGGCGCCAACAGGACATGGCGAGTTCTCCACTATTTCTCATGCACGAAATCTTTAACTGTTTTTTCCGTTAGTTCGGAAAAATGCTCATTCAAACCGATTGACTCCTCCTAACTCTTCTCCTCTTAACCTCTTTGATGGAAGTAGATATATTATACTATACATTTGTAATTAAATTGAATGTATTAAGACTCATTGTTAATCTTGACCTACGACTCAAGCGCTGAGAATTAATGAACCGTGCTTAAATATGTACCGTAAGTATTAAAATAGTATAATATTGTATGATAACAACATGATAGCCACACTCCGGCCTCGGCGACTAACGTCTTCGCATTAATAGCTCGCGAACTTGACCTAATGAACTTAGTGTTTTTTGACGTTTGATGATGATAAGGCAATGAAACACAAATAAAGAAACAGATCTGGTCTTAGGATCAGAAAAACTTGATGCGGACCTGTTTTCAACAAACGTTGGGATCGCGAACTACACATACATATCATCACGCCAAGTCCCTAGCAGGGTAGGCAGAGAGTATAGAGCGCCAGTTCTCTCTAGACTTACATACCTCTTTCGCTTCGTCCACATTCATCAGTCTCTTCGTACATGCTCGTCGGTTTCGAGTACTCTTAACGTTCCCGTCCTTGAGACTCCGATCTATTTGATCTAGGTAGTTGGAACGTGGCCTTCCTCTGCCTCTTCTTGCACACACTTTTGCTTTGTATATCTGTTTCGTCAATCTTTCTTTGCTCCTAACACATTTATTTATTTACTACAAAAATTATATATATATAAGCTAATAGCTATATAGCCAAAGCACTTATATATGTACACCTATAGTTAAAAAAAAAGCATGCTGTATACAAATAATTACGCAAATTATATAATGGAACAATATATATGACTACATACGGAGATACAAATGATTGAGTTAATATTTTATCTATAGTTTATTTGCACAGCCAAGCCATCCTCAAAGTTCACAGTTAACTCTTTTCTTCAGGCAGGTACAGTCTTGAGACATATAAACCAGAAAAACTTTCTGAACTCAAATTCAGTAATACTTATATATCACACCACGAGCGTTACGGTAAAGGAAAACATCGCGAGGAAACCCGGATACACTTGCGCAGGGATTCAAAGTATGTAATGTCGTCCTTGAGCGACGGAGCCAGACTCGTCATCTGTCACGTTGGCAAGTAATTATACCTCTCACTCTAACTACCCATTCGAGAATGGTGTGAGGATATGATTTTGGAATGTAGACTGTATTTTACATTTAAGTTTTGATAGATTCTGTTCTCGTTACTGTAGGATTACCTTGTACTCTGGCAGGTTGCCCGATGCGCCTGATCTTCCTGGGTGGGCGGTTTGTTTGTACTATATTCTGTTTCTGGGTTATCTATATATGTATGTCCAAGGTCAAGATTAATTCAAAGGCGTATGTATAGTCGTGCTGGAGTAACGGCGATGGACTCGCCCTGTCACGTTGGCACCTAATATACCTCTAGCGGAAAGTGGGTGTGTGGGTATTACATATACACCTCTGCCTACCCCTTCGGGGACCCTTGTGGGAAGACGTGAGGATGTATTATTATTATTATTAAGATCAAGATTAGGACACAAAGTCGACTTAAATCCGAAATTATATTTGCTAGCCTAATGACTTAAGTAGTTAATAATAAATAAAATATAAATAATATGTCCTCACGCCTTCCCACAAAGGTCCCCAAAGGGGTAGGCAGGGGTGTATAGGTAGTACCCACACACCCACTTTCCGCCAGAGATATATTTAAGGTGCGTGTTGACCGAGTGGCTTGAGTAGTTGCCTGCGACACAAAGAGTGCATGTTCGGATCCCGACTGTACAATAAGTTTTCCTGAATTTAAGTAGAGTGATTAATCACACCTTAAGAAAAATATACGATACTATATAATGATATATACACACATACATACATATCACCACGCCGAGTCCCTAACGGGGTAGGCAGAGAGTAAAGCGCGCCTGTTCTCTCTAGGCTTACATACCACTTCCGCTTCGTTCACATACATCAGTCTCTTCTTACATGCTTGTCGGTTTCGTTCCCGTCAAGAGTACTCGTCTGTCTAAATAGAAGTCTAAAGAGAACTGGCCCTCTACTTACTCTGCCTACCCCGAGAGGAACTTGGTGTAATAATATGTAATGTAAACATTCTTCACTTTAGTTACGAGTTTTAAGCCTATACTGTTAAAAACACGCTTTCAGAGCCACATAACCGGTCACTACAGGTCATATCAATGATTGCGAAGGTCAAGGCAGTGATAACAAAGAGCCTGTAATATTCGTTCTCATGCGCCTGCGCATGCATATTGACGCATGCGCTCGGCAGTGTACGTAACTATAAAGAGCTGTTGATACAAGTCTTAAAATAAATTGAACTATTTACATAGAACTATTGGGAATGGTTATTTTCTTTTCGTAGTTGAATTCGAATGCCAATAAATATATCGAGCCTCGCACGGGGAGTGTTTTCGTGTTTTATCGATAGGTACTTATCCGATAGAACGTAACTATCACTATTACGTTACGTTCTATCGAAGCGTCCGCAATGTGTAAGTGTGTAAGTTTTATCGATAACGCAATATGTCGACCTTTAGTTGTATCTACAGTGCTTACTACCTACATACATATTTGTTTATCTTGCTTCGCACGGTTGACATAAGATTTTTTTATAAAAAAAAAAAAACTCCATTCGCTGTGGCTCCACAATTCCAGGACACTCCCCTTAACATCTCGGAGAGCATTAGGATCCTTGGGGTTGATATTTCTAGCGACGCTCAGTTCCGTGGTCATTTAAAGGACAAGGCTAAGCTGGCGTCCAGGAAGCTCGGAGTGCTCAACAGAGCTAAGCAGTGCATCACAACAAAGGCTGCAACTTAATAAGTCACAAATTCGGCCACATATGGAGTACTGCTGCCACCTGTGGGCTGGAGCCTCTGGATACCAGCTAGGGCCTTTTGACGCGGTTCAGAAACGCGCCGCTAGAATTGTTGATGATCCCATGCTCACAAGCGGTTTGGAACCACTAAGTCTGAGGAGAGAATTTGCCTCCCTGTGTGTGTTCTACCGCTTGTATAACGGGGAGTGTTCTGCAGAATTGTTCGATATGATGCCCACTTCCACCTTCTACCACCGCACCTCTCGCCATCGACGGGGAATTCATCCCCATACCTTGGAACCACAAAGGTCTCGCACTGCGCGGTTCCAAAGGAGTTTCCTTCCGCGAACGCTCAGGCTGTGGAATGAGCTCCCCGTTGAGGTTTTCCCTGGAGAGTACAGCATGGAGTTCTTCAAGAAGGGTGTGAAAAGATTCCTGCAGGGTCCACAGCGCGCGAGTGATATCCCTGGTGTTGCAAGCGTCCATAGGCGGCGATAACCGCTTACTATAAAATATAGCCTGTCACTCAGTGTGAATGTACCTTTCCAACCAATGGTGAAACACTTTTTCAAATCGGTCCAGTAGTTTCGGAGCCTATTCAATACAAACATACTTACATACACATTTTTCCTCTTTATAATATTAGTATAGGGTAGCGCGGGGCACACCGCGATTTCATCCGCGTATTTTTTTTTAATTAAAAAAACATTCGGTTTGTTTATCCAGCTAATCACATTGCTAAACTTCGTCCAATTGGACGAAGTTTCAAACCGTTTTTGCCTGAAATACAAATAAAATTATTAAAATAATAAATAGTTTTTTTTTTACGTAATTCTTTTTAACCTTATTTGTGGTAATGATTACGGATGACTCCGAAACAACAATTCTGATTTGGATTCTGTGTTAGCTTTTGTGCAATAAATCTTAAAGAATAGCGTTGATTATGGAATTAAAATTTTAAATTGAATATATTATAAATTAAATTTAGCGAAACACTTTTGATTATATCATTACATTCGCAACTGTATTGTACAGCATCGGTGGTTCAGTGGTAGAATGCTCGCCTGCCACGCGGGCGGCCCGGGTTCGATTCCCGGCCGATGCATATGTTATCCACACTTTTGCTGTAGCCTTTTTTTACATGTTTTTTTAATAAAGAAACTTGAATTAAGCAAGCCCGTTAAGCAAATTTGATGAAATATTACGTTTGGTTTAAAACCATCCATGAATATAAATGTTTCTTTTACCTTATTCTGTACTAGCTACGCCCCGCGTTTCAACTGCGTACAGTTTTATTACATAGTTTTTTTTTATTATCTTCTAAATAAATGTATTATATAATATGTGGTAATCCAAGAAATAATCTATCCCTGTGCCAGATATCATCCGATTCCGTTCGATAGTTTTTGCACGAAACAGAAACAAACGTTCCCGTTCCCGTGATAATACGGCGATAAAATATGCTTATAATATTAAATAGGCTTATGTGACTCGCTGAGAGCTTTCCATTTGTGAACTATGGACGAATTTCTGAAATCGGTCTAGTAGTTTTTGAGTTAAATCGTATTTTTTAAGACAGCTTGCTGATTGAAGCTATTATAGATTATTTTTTCATCATACTACCTACCTTTGGAGCGGATGATCAAATTGACCGAAGGTGAAACCGCGGGGCTACAGCTAGTTATAGGATATGTATAAAGCTTATCGCACGCATGCACTGAGTGCCAATGAATTATGTATCATGACACACAGTGATAAGGTACAGGTTACCATGCGTGGGGTTTTGTTGGTTACTCGATACATCCTTGATTACCTTCAGACTGGTCACCTGAACCCGTTGCCTGCCAGGCTAGGATTACTTAAAGTAATTGTGTTACATATTTGTTAGATAAATGATTTAGACGACCGTCTGGTCTAGTGGTTAGAGCTCCTGACTGCGATACTTGAAGTCGCTGGTTCGAGTATTTGTACCTTAGTCTTGGATGTCCTATGTATATATATATATATATATATATATATATCTATATCTATCTATATAGAGCCGTGGTGGCCGAGTGGTTCGAGCAGTTGCCTGCGACGCAAAGGTCGCAAGTTCGAATCCCGACTGTACCAATGAGTTTTTCTGAACTAAAGTACAGTTATTAGTCACACCACGAGCTTGACGATGAAGGAAAACATCGAGAGACCTGCATACGTCTGAGAAGAAAATCAAAGGCGTATGTATAGTCGTGCTGGAATAACGGCGATGGACTCGCCATCTGTCACGTTGGCACCTAATATACCTCTGGCGGAAAGTGGGTGTGTGGGTATTACCTATACACCTCTGCCTACCCCTTCGGGGACCCTTGTGGGAAGGCGTGAGGATATATTATTATATAAGTAAATATATCGTTGTCTAATTATCATAACACAAGCTTTGCTTAATTTGAGACTAGGTCAATTTGTGTGGAATTATCCCAGGTATTTATTATTATTATTATTAATTTGTTAGTGAATATTTTTAAGGTAGGTACCCTACATTCAGTACACCCTCAAATTATATTAATCTTACGGCACAGCCATATCATCCCTCACCACGTGTTCAAGGGGTCCAGACAATAGGGACATCCCTCTTGGATCCTTTGGCTTTACAAAGCCGTGTGTGCTTCAGCTAATAGATTTTTTTACAATACGTGGGGTGTATCGATTGGTCTTGGTTCATGTGCCCATATTGATTTAACTGAGTTGTCGAAGTTGTACTGTTTAAGTATAGTAAGGGCCGTGGTGGCCGAGTGGTTCGACTGCCTGCGACACAAAGATCGCAAGTTCGAATCCCGACTGTACCAATGAGTTTTTCTGAACTTAAGTACAGTGATTAGTCACACCACGAGCTTTACGGTGAAGGAAAACATTGTGAGGAAACCTGCATACGTCTGAGAAGAAATTCAAAGGCGTATGTATAGTCGTGCTTGAGCAACGGCGATTGACTCGTCATCTGTCACGTTGGCACCTGAAATATATTTCTGGCGGAAAGTGGGTGTATGGGTATTACCTATACACTTCTGCCTACCCCATCGGGGACCCTTGTGGGAAGGCGTGAGGATATGTCGGTCTCAACTTGTACTCAAACCTATACTCTCTACAATCTCTCCTGCTCGCTTCAAATGGATCCATGTACCCCATCATATCACATAGCCTAACGGTAAATGGAAGAAAGCGGACACCTATATAGTATAGTATTACGGTCACACGGCTCCCGGTCGCCGCTTCCTTTGAACTAGTTTTAACCGCATCCACCCTTTTGTTAAGTAGATGAAAAGTGTCCGGTGAAAAATGTACATGTCTACTTAATAGGAGAATGGTATTCAGCCATTGTTCTATAAATCTCTTCATTTTACAGCTTTAAGTCACTTATAAAGCCGTGGTGGCCGAGTGGTTCGAGTAATCGCTTGAAACACAAATATTGCAAGTTTGAATCCCCGGAACTTAAGTACAGTGATTAGCTACATCACGACCTTAACTGTGAGGAAAAGATCGAAATGAAACCTGCATACGTTTGAGAAAAATTCAAAGAGACGTATGTATAGTCTTGCTAGAGTAACTGCGATGGACTAAAAGCCTAATTATATATCTCTGGCGGAAAGTGAGTGTGTGAGAATTACTTACACACCTCTGGCTACCCCTTCGGGGACACTTGTGGGCAGGCGTGAAGATTTTTTCCTTTCTTTTTTGTCTGTCTCCATGTCTGTTTGTTCCGGCTAATCTCTAAAATCTCTGTTTCTCGGGTCCCCAGTGGGTGCGGTCCCTTATTTACAGGGGCTTGCGTGAGGATGTAAATCCTATATGGTACAGTCCCTTCGAGAGTTGAATACATGTTTAGGATTCATTTATGAAAATGATTACTTATTTGTATCAACATCACTGCTTTTGTATACTTAATAATAATAATAATATATCCTCACGCCTTCCCAAAAGGGTCCCCGAAGGGGTAGGCAGAGGTGTATAGGTAATACCCACACACCTACTTTCCGCCAGAGGTATATTAGGTGCCAACGTGACAGATGGCGAGTCCATCGCCGTTACTCAAGCACGACTATACATACGCCTTTGAATTTCTTTTTTTATATATTTTTTGTATACTTGCCTTTTATATTCTAATATTGTATTGTTGTTTTTTTCAGGTACATGCAAATAGTTAGATTCTACCGTGAGAGCAAAAAACACAGTCGGAACAAGTGAATGCAATGCAAGAAATCTTTAAATTTATAAATGTAAGTGAACAATTTTTGTTCAGATTCTAAACAAAAGTAGCCTACTCCTTTATATATGAAAATATAATATCCTTTATAAATATAAATATCTCTGAAACGGCTAGATTTTTTCTGGACTCGCTTTGGACGGGACTCCACCGGCAAATAGCTAATATAAAAAGGAATTACTTAGGCTACTTTTATTTTAGAAAACAAACGCTAAACTTTTTTGCTACGCCACGCGGACTAAGTCGCGGGCACAGCTAGTAGAAAATAAAAACTCGAGCCTATTTTTTATTTTTTTTTATTTATTTATACATAATCAGTACGGCAAAAAATCCAATTACACTAATTAGTAATTATAAGAACCTCATTCGTGCACTCTTCTCACAATACTCCATACATGCCGCAATGAAAGCCTTCCGTCCGCAAACACGTCACAGTCAGGGTTGGACTTCAAGAGGGCATTGAGTGCAGTGAGAGTGCGAGGTACAGGGGAGTGTGCACGTGATGCTGTGCGATGTGTGCCCACTGCGAACAGTCTGTGGCTCCTGGCGCGAGTGTATTTATCAGGCGCAAAAAGCCTTGATAACTCACTAGATGAGTCGTCCTGGTGAGTGCTCCAGATAAACTGGTGGCCGATGTTATATATGCTATATGTTAATTGATCCTTGTCAAAAACTTGTAACTATACTCTTGCAAGTTAGTCAGCTGATATTCACACTTAGCACTTGACCATCAGAGTTCTATTTCCTTCAGCTGGCGAGAAAGGCTCGTAACTTCAAAACGTGAAGTCTAATTAACAGTAAAATTTACGATCAGACAGATGTAAGATCCGTTGCTTTGGTGCCTTTCAATAAATATAGTTGAGTGTGGGTTTGTGTGATTGGAGCTTAGGGCTATTTGATTGCATTGTACACATAGGCATTGAGGCTGCGACTAGGATTACAGTGACGAGAACTGCTTAAGAAAAGGTTATGTTTCAAGATTAATATCTATCTATCTATCTATCTAATACCTTTAAACGCGCAATTCTTGTATATATGTATATATATAATCAGAATCTCGGAAACGGCACCAACGATTTTGATGAAATTTGGTAGTGGGGGCATTTCGGGGGCGATAAATCGATCTAACTAGGTTTCATTTAAAAAAAAAGTTGTTTTGTCCGTGTTTTAAGGCAATGAAAATCTACAATTTCATCAGAATATGAATTTCCAATTGGACAATAAAGCGTTGCTTAGCAACAAACTTTAAGCCAATGAGTGTTTGGCTGTCATAGGTATGTCATTCGTACGAAATAATATACCTAAATGTGAAAAATACCGAGCTAAGCTCGGTCATCAAGGTACTCTACGTAAACCGAGCAATACCAATCATCAATACATATAATATGAATACATACATACATACATATCATCACGCCAAGTCCCTAACAGGGTAGGCAGAGAGTATAGAGCGCTAGTTCTCACTAGACTTACATACCTCTTTCGCTTCGTCCACATTCATCAGTCTCTTCATACATGCTCGTTGGTTTCGAGTACTATATAATATATATAAATTATTTATATATATTTTATAGTATAATAATAATTATTATTTTATTTCAGGCAACACATTAAAATAGATGTTACAAAGGGCCCATATAATATATACCTTATCCTAAAATATATAGCTATATTACATAAATACCTTACAGAATAACATATATATCATAACAATATCACTTACTCGAGTGTTCGTGTGGCACTTGTCCGCGGAAGCGACGGAACACCACGCCCTGGGGCCACGGGACGCGCACCACAAACGCCTTGAAATTGACATTGCGGCGTGACTCCAGCAACTGCACTCTCGGCCTGTATTTCAGCTATATAATTATAATATACTAGCTGTCCCCCCCAGCTTCGCTCGGGTGAAAAAGTTAAATTGCCCGTAACACGATCGCAGCGCCATCTATCGGGTCCAATTGTAAATCTAAACCATTCTCGAATCCACCTTAAGACACACAGAAAGGGATAGCTTCGCCCGGGTGAAAAAGTTAAATTCCTGAAACTCGATCGCAGCGCCACCTATCGGGTCCAATTTAATATAGCCTATGTTCACCGGAGATAGTGTAGCTTCCCAACCGTGAAAGAATTTTTCAAATCGGTCAAGTAGTTTCGGAGCCTATTAATTACAACCAAACAAACAAACAAACAAGCAAAGTTTTCCTCTTTATAATATTAGTGTAGATAAATGCTACGGATCGCTGTCTGTAGATGTAGCCTCATGGGAGATAAGAAAAAAATATTTGGACCTTTATCACCGCAGATAGCACCCAAAACAATGATTGTTAGAATTTTTGTTTGCTTGTCTGTTTGTCTGTGCATATGTGCACGCTAGTCTCAGGAACGGCTTTCGACACCGCAGGTACAGCAAGTTAATTATAATATACACGTATTCTCATAAAGGTCCGCAAAATGCTACCAGCGCTCTCTTTTAAAATACTTAGCTGTCAATATGACAGATGACAAGTCCGTCATTATAAAAAGAAAACGTGTTTAGAGCCACAGAGATATTAACTCTGCGTTACCAAGTGTGTACATATAAAACCAATTAAATTAAATGTACGAGGCACGTAAAACTTCTATTAAAATACAATCGTAATCTTTGATAGTACTTCTCGACACATGTCCCAAACAGTCGTAAGTTGAGGCAGTAAACGAGATTGCTACCTCGTGCTAAAAGGAATGATAGACTGTTTCAAAATGTCTACGATCATTTTTATGACCGAACGCATTTAGAACGTAATTTGTTTGTCGTTAAACTGTTATAAAAAGTGAACGAAATAGTTTCATCTCGTAGCATTACTGAAAGTAACGAGTCCCTGCTTTTATATCATAGATCTGTACATTCTTACTGCACTGACCAGATGAGCGAGGAGGCTGGATGTAGAAGGAGATAAGGGTGGACGATGTCTGACATATTGTTCGGCATTTGAACTTCCAATGTGATCTTAAACATGATGGTATTGTAGCCGGAATCCCTTCAATAAAGAGATGACATATATCATTACGCCGAGACCCTCATAGAGAGAATAGATCGCCAGTTTGGCAGGCTGACCAGAAACAAGTGGCGCTCTATTCTCTTTGCTGACCCCGTGAGTAGTTCGGCATGATCATACACAGTACATGTGTCAAGATAACCTTATTTTTACATACGGGGATTGCACCTCCATATCGATACTTGTAAAGCTATGAGCAATAGAGATCAATTAACTTCAGCTATAGTAAACCAAAATTTTACGTTTTGTTGGCACTTAAAGATATTTCCGACGAGTGTATCCTGCTCTTTAAGCAATGTTTAGGAATTTTCAATTGTTTTTAAGTGTTCAGTTGACCATGAAGGTCTACCTTCTATTTATAGACAAAAGCCACGGAGAAGGTTTCCCACCATAGACTATATATTTTGTAACCGTTGCCGTTCAAGTGTGTCGCCGACCAAGGTAGTCCATTTCGCTTCTTTTAGGAACTTTAAATTCAATCATAATGAAGTAGGGTGTGTATTCAAGTATAGCTCAGCCTTTTGAGTGCAACAGTCACCTTATAGGACAAGCTATAGAACGGCCTTGAGCCATAATAACGTAGAAATATTTCAAGTACTTACGTTCCCTAGTGGTTTATTTCAATAAATATATTAAGATCTATATGTCCAAATCAACGTAGCATGGTTTGGACATGTTGGGACATAAAGAAAGGATAAGTGAAGAAAAATTTAAGAAACAGATATACAATGCAAAAGTGTGTGCAAGTAGAAGCAGAGGAAGACCACGCTCTTACTACTTAGATTAAATCCTTCGGACACTCGAGGAACGTCAACAGTACTCGTTACGGGCGGCTCTGCCTACCCGAGTACTACGCCGAGTTCCCGTTAGGAACTCGGCGTGATGATATGTATATTTATATTCTAGAATCTAGATCTAATTGTAGAATTTAAGTAAATATCGTGGTGTACAAATGGTTAAATTCGCGTGCAATCGTTGGGCGCTGTTACTTAAGGCAGCCATTTTACAATAATGGTGATTAATAGCCAATGGACCACAGTAATTAAACAGAACCGACCAAGATACATACAATTATTAGCAATTAGTATATGAAACGCAACGTATCCTACTAAATAATCACCATGCACCGCCAATCCCGTTATCATGGCCGATATGCTCTACTAGTTTTTTATCTGCATCTATATTAGTGCAGCCTGCACAGAAGTAGAGACGTGTACGTAGCGTATCACACGAAAGAAAGATCTACTTAGATAGGTATACCATTCTGACTGAGAAAGTCTTCGTGGAAATCACTATATGCGAGTATGTTTAAGCTATAGGAGGCAGCGATTTAAGTAAGTTTATATTGTATAAGTTCTAATATGGTTCTAATATTAGAACTTATACAATGTAAACTTACTTTTCAATGAAAATTTGCCGAAATATAGGTTTTTTACGTAAAAAACAGAACAAACTCAAGTCTCTTCTCGTTCGTTTTTTTTACATGCATACTACGTACATATCATCATACCGAGTCCCTCAAGCAGAGAGAGAGCGCAGAGAACGCAGAGAGTAGAGCGCCGGTTCTCTCAAGATCTGGCTGCCTGGAGTTTTTATTTATACCACCTGGGTGAATAACAAGTATGCGGTCCGCCTGGAGGTAAGCGGTTACCGCCGCCTATGGACGCTTGAAACACCAGGGGTATCACTCGCTGCCGACCCTGCAGGAATCTTCGTGTTTTTCTGCAAAATTATAATCAAAGTGAGTATATTGATCTCCCTGTAGTTGGTACTTGGTAGGACTATTTGTTCGGCCAATATGAATAATACATTTAATTATAGTTAATATAGCCGTGGTGGCCGAGTGGTTCGAGCAGTTGCCTGCGACGCAAAGGTCGCAAGTTCGAATCCCGACTGTACCAATGAGTTTTTTCTGAACTTAAGTACAGTGATTAGTCACACCACGAGCTTTACGGTGAAGGAAAACATCGAGAGGAAACCCGCATACGTCTGAGAAGAAATTCAAAGGCGTATGTATAGTCGTGCTTGAGTAACGGCGATGGACTCGCCATCTGTCACGTTGGCACCTAATATACCTCTGGCGTACAGTGGGTGTGTGGGTATTACCTATACACCTCTGCCTACCCCTTCGGGGACCCTTGTTGGAAGGCGTGAGGATATATTATATTTATATTATTAAATTTAATTATTTATCCTAATGCAAAATCGGTTATTTCAATTATTTTTTTTGTTAAGACGACAGGCTTGATCTGTCATTTGAAATGGTGTTACGAGTGTGTCGACTCTTCACTTCTTGCCACTTATACTTATATTATAGGATTTCAATATGATGGATGAGATTAATACTCATAAGAATGTCGATAGCCAAGTCTTTTTGAATATCACCAAACTTCCGGATATGCTCTTGAGATTTTTTATACTACAAAGCTCATGGTTACCAGAGCCCACAGGCGTAAGCACTATCTGTGGTATCACTGACAGCCTAATTTCACCGCTCACCTCTTATCCCTTGGAACTAGCGCAAAAGGCGATGCGTGAGATAATGTCTGAACATAAACACGGAGAGTCCGTGTGTCACTGCCATAAAACTGTGGGCATACCTCTGTGACGTGTAACAATGCAGGTTTCGTTTCGAGTGTAAATATTTGCTACCCTTCCTTACTATGTCAGTAGATAATAATAACAATAATATATCCTCACGCCTTCCCACAAGGGTTACGACGGGGTATGCAGAAGTGTATAGGTAGGTTTTTTATACAATTAATCGATTTCCCATCCTTGAGGGAACGTCAAATTACTTGTAGCCGGAGAACCTAGATACCTAGATACATATGACGATACTGAGGTAGGATGAAGCGAAAGAAGTCTGTCCAAAGAGAACTAGCACTATACTCTCTTTGGCTTCCCCGTAAAGGACTAGACGTGATGAAAAAAGGAGTTTGGTACTTTTCTAAGCTATTTAAAGAAAATTGTAGACCCCTAAATGTTACTTGCTGACTCGATTTCGTTTTCATTGCTTAATTTCGTGTATACTTGCAAATATATAAATATTCATTACAAGCCGTGGTGGCCGAGTGGTTCGAGTAATTGCCGGCAAAACAAAGATGGCAAGTTCAAATCCCGCAGTACCAGTCAGTTGTTCCATTCTTATGTAAAATCATTAGTGTCACCACGAGCTTTACGGCGAAAGAAAACATCGAGAGGAAACCTGAATACGTTCTAAATGAAATTCAAAGACGTATTTACAATCGTGCTTGAGTAACGATGATGGACTCGCCATCTGTCATGTTCGCACCTAAAATTTATCTCCAGCGAAGAGAAGGTGCATGCTAATCCCTCTGCTGCCAACACAGTATAACAATCATTCCCCCTCCCCAAGGAGCTCATTAATATCTACAAAGTCAAGTGATCGAGAGACTATCCATATATTCAGTGAGGGATGATTATATTTTTGTATCTATGTAATTATGTAATAAATTACAGCTTTACCCAGAGTACGGAATAATATGCAAGTATTATACAACAACAACTCAATTAAACATTACATCATGTCACGTCCGCGTTCCGTGAAATTACCTTTTAATTAAAAATCCTGAACAAGTAACAAAAACCAAACGGTAAGTACATACGATTGGTGGCGCCACCACCCCGTGTGGTAGACACAATTTTTTTTCTTTGCGACTGGCCTGTTATATGGCGTGGGCTACATTCTCCGGTCGGCCACTGTCAATTTTGGTATAAATTTACGTAACTGACAAGTTTGTAATGTTAACTAATGTTTACGTTGACAATATACACATTCGAGTGAAGTGTTACTAAATTTTATTGTCTGTAGTCGGTTCGGTCGGTTTTTTATCTGTATTAGGTATATATTGATGGACAAACTTTTATGTCGGGATAGATGTAGAATTCCGAATAGAATGCATTAATGCAACCCTTCCGCTTGCATTTCCCTAGTAGATTACATGTGATCAAGCCGATTTCGTCACGTGATGGGCACGGAGTGTAGAACGTTAGTTCTCTTTACTAATATCCTCTTTCACTCTTCTTTTCGTAAATACTCATCGGTCTTGAATACTCTTGGCGTTCCCATCCTTTAGTGTCCGATCGATCTGATCTAGGCAGTTAGAACTTGGTAGTCTCCCTAGTGCGGGCATAAATAATAAAGAATTGGATATATCTATCTGTATATAGAAGGAAAGGTAGAGGGGAAGAGAGGACGAGGCATACCAAGATTAACATACATGGGTCAGATCAAAGAAAAAGTGTCTCTCATGACGTATAGAGAGGTCAAGGAGGTTGCGCTGGAACGAGGCAAATGGAAGGGACTGCATCAGAGACGCCGACGAGAGCCCAGCTCTTAAATTTGTCATGATATAGATAGCTATTTAGGTACGTACACAATCGGATAAATTAGTAATAACTTCCCAGATGGCCAGTGTTAAAAGCAATAAAAAGTACTTTTAGCGACGCAACTTTTATCGCAATTAAAACCACTATATCCAAGTACACTTTTTAACAAAAAGAAGTGTATAATATGATTATTAATCCCGAGTAGTGAAAACCGGAATGCAGTGGACGGTTTAATGACTTGCGACCACCGAGCCGTTGCGACAGCACGTCACGCGGGATAGAGGAAAGTCTGAGCCGAGTGTACCAACACGTCGTTTGATAGGACTTTTATTAGGTTAGAACTAGTTGTACGGGCATGCGTCTAATGTCAACTTTATGAGAGCCTCTCTCCTGTTTGACGTCGTAGAAAATTATTTACATTGTGCTTATCTTAGCAAGAATCGGTTATAAAAAAAATCGCTTCTGAGTCACCACGCCTCGCGGCAAATTTATTATGGATGGCGCTTGTCCGTTTACATCCTGAAGCTGTAATAAAATTAACATTCTTATAAAATACTAGCCCATACCAGGCGTAAGAAGGTCGGAACAATCTTAACACGAGTTTATTTTTGCTCTACCTGTATACCAGGTTTCTGGTATGCAAATCTTAATGCGCTTTGATTGGTTAATTGTGATCGCATCAGCGTGCTATTGCATGTTCTTTTGCTTTAATAGTTTTTTTTCTCTAATATATTATGTGGGAATAATTTTAATAGAGCAGCGGTGAGTGGTTTATGTAGTCTTTTGCGATGTAAAGACAGCACGTTCAAATCCAGGTTTTTTGCAATAAGTTTTTTATACAGTGGTTTTTCACACCACGAGGTTAACGGTGAGGAAAACATGAACAAATTTGGAGCTGGAGATATATATATATTGTAAACATCTCTACAGTGAGAGGTGGGAGTGGTGCTACACCTCTGCCTACCCCTTCGGATACTAGTACAAACACGTGAAGATATAGTATTTATTTTATTAACTTTATTTACAATAACAACAATTAATAATATTTACAAAGAACAGTTGCAACTAACTACTTACAGATAAAATATTTGTCCCAAATCGGTATCCCGAGGTAACGTGCCAAGAAGACTAGCAGCATTGCCACGCTGGATAGCAATGCTGATTCTCTGAGCGAGATATGTTCCAGCCAGCCTGTCACGAGAGGTCTCGACTAGACGGCGCGAGACCTCTTTAAAAGATGGTGAGCCTCAGGACCCCAAGGCCCCAGAGTTTCAACCGCAAATGCAGCAAATATGTAACCTGACCCGAGACAGGCATACTTGCGGCGCTTGAGGCACTCCTGCTGAGCAGCAGTGGCGCCGGCCGCCACCGATGTGTCAGAAAGACGGGAAGGAGCCAGTGTATCGACACACGTAGCGTCCCACACTAAGGGCCGACCCATCCTCCATGGCATCAGAGATTCATAGTATTTATTATATAGTATAACAGAACATGCCAGAGAAACAAATGACAACCTTCAACGTTGTGCCATCAACATATTTCTAACGTAGTCGTAACTGCCGCGTTCCTTATACGGAAGCTTGTAGGATGTAACGAGCTACGAGTAGATTCGTAGGTCAGGCACGTTGGCACACCACACAGACTGCCAAGCCTTTGTAAAAATGTTTCTGTCAATATAATCATCTGCCTAGAAACAGTTGTTTTATCATATTTATTCACATAGTTATTGATCACAAAGATTGCATGTTCGATTACCGACTGACGGCATGAGAGTGATTAGTCACACCACGAGCTTTACGGTGAAGGTAAACATCGAGAGGGCATCTGCATACGTCTGAGAAGCAATTCAAAGACGTATGTATAGTCGTGCTTGAGTAACGGCGACGGACTCGTCATCTGTCACGTTGGCACTTAAAATATATCTCTGGCGGAAAGTGGGTGTGTGGGTACTACCCATACACCTCTGCCTACCCCTTCGGGGACCCTTGATGGAAGGCGTGAGGATATATATTGTTGACTTTCCCGCCCTCGAGTGTTAATACGTTTGAAGAATTTAAAAAGTTCTCCACTTCTATTCATATTCCAAGAACATTCGTGCATCACCTATTTCAGAATACTCTGTAGATAAGAATATGTATACAAAGTTAAAAATCGCAATAAGCAATTTGTTTATAAATAATAATATCCTCACGCCTTCCCACAAGGGTCCCCGAAGGGGTAGGCAGAGGTGTATAGGTAATACCCACACACCCGCTTTCCGCCAGAGGTATATTAGGTGCCAACGTGACAGATGGCGAGTCCATCGCCGTTACTCAAGCACGATTATACATACGCCTTTGAATTTCTTCTCAGACGTATGCAGGTTTCCTCTCGATGTTTTCCTTCACCGTAATGTTCGTGGTGTGACTAATCACTGTACTTAAGTTCAGAAAAACTCATTGGTACAGTCGGGATTCGAACTTGCGACCTTTGCGTCGCAGGCAACTGCTCGAACCACTCGGCCACCACGGCTTAAAATATTGATTAGCTAATATATTGAAAATGTCGCTAAGTACGCTTTCGCTTACATAATAATAATAATAATAAATACCTGGGACAATTCCACACAAATTGACCTAGTCCCAAAGTAAGCAAAGCTTGTGTTATGGTAACTAGACAACGATATATTTACTTATATAGATAGATATATACTTAAATACATAGGACATCCAAGACTAAGGTACAAATATTCGTGTTCATCACACAAATATCTGCCCTCAGCGGGATTCGAACCCGCGACCTCAAGGTTCGCAGTCAGGAGCTCTAACCACTAAACCAGACGGTCGTCAAACTAATATATGTCTTCTAGATATCTGCTAGTATATACAGCTATCTATCTAATCCCAACATTAATCAGATACCACAAACTCAATCCAAGTGCACTGAACTGATGTGAGCTACTTTCCTCGTACAGTCGATCATTGTTCGTGCCTTACCAATTAATGCATTTCTAACTGAATATTCATTACAAATGGAAAACAAATAAAACACTGTGCTAAATCAGATCCGTCGGCGCGATCGTGAGAACATCGTGCCTGGGAAAATCGGTACCAATCTGAACAGGCGGCTTAAACTGGTACCAACTTTTTCATAGAGTACTAGTTAGAGCGATTGTGGCGCCTCCGTGCGTTGAATTAGGAAACACAGTGGCAATGCGCGGAAGAAAAGCTGTAAGATCAAGTTTTGTTCGCTTCCTCTGGGACTGTTTCTCGATAACTAATCAATATTTATGTTGAGTATATATTAAATAAAAAGTTACGTAGAAGTGTCTATGTCCCAAGGATTCATTCGAGTTGTATTGTAATTGTATAAAACTTTTACTAATCATATCATTATCCTTAATTAATTTGCTTACTTAGGTAGGTACTGTGAGTCAATAAACTTGTGAAGCATAAAGATTTTTTTTTATATTTAACTAGGTACATACTTTTTTGCGGCCAGTTCGCATAAACTCACGAAAAAAGGATTCAAGCGGCTTCGTTAATTGTCCGTCACTCAAACACAGGAGACACTATTTACTACAAGTACCAAATAAGTTATTGTATTCTATTCGACGGTTATAGTAAAATTTTTCGATAAGCAAACTTAATGTACTTTTCGACGATGTTGAACATCGTTAGGAGGCCTGCATTTTTAAGAAGAAATTCAAATAAGTCAGAACATGCGTAGGCGTAAAACGGCGATGACCTCGTCTGTCATCTGTCACGCTGGTAAGTAAATAGATCTTCGGTGTAAAGAGAGGGCTGTTCACCTCTGCTAACCCCATGGAGAGGCTGAAGGCTTTATAATGTAAGTTACTAGCTGTGTCCGAGGTTTCACCTGTGTAGAATTTGAATATAATTGGTATTTTCTGGATTCTTTTAATGAAATGGAATTCATGTGTTAATTCAGCTAATAATCCACCTCTGTGAAATCTTCATCATATTTCATCCAAAACTCAATTTCTTTGTCTGAAAGAGGAACAAATAAATATCACAATCTTCCATACATTTTCGCACACCTGGTTAATGGTACTGATTGACGTAGAAGTTTACAAAAAGAATGACGAACTTGGCAATGAATACTTCAACAGTTTTGTTTTGGTACTAACGATACCGTCACTGGTTTGCGTGCTCATTTCAATATTAATGTTCCTATACGTTTGTTAATAGATTACATTAGCGAACTGCGTGGTTGCTTCGTTAAAGAAAATTGTATTAATCGGGTCTAATAGTTTGCCTACTATCAAGGCTGAAACGAGGGTTCGACTTGAATAATGTACATAAAACAAAAAATCGCGCAACTTAACAAACTAGATAGGTATAAAGTAGAGCGAAAGAGGTCTTGAACTCTAGAACTAGCGCTCTTATCTACCTGCCTCTCTGATAGAAACATAGACAAAGAATAGATGTCACATTTTTACATACATATATACGTTATGTGTCACGCCGAGTCCCTTTACGGGTTAAGCAGAGAGAGTAGAGCGCCATTTCTCTCTAGACTTACTTATCTCTTTCGCTTCGTCAACAGTCATCAGTCTCTTCATACATGGTCGCTGGTTTCGAGTACTCTTGACGTTCCCGTCTTTAAGCGTCCGATCGATTTGATCCAGTTAGTTGGAACGTGGTCTTCCTCTGGCTCTTCTTACACATGCTCGCATTCGCATTGTATGTCTTGTTTCGTCAATCTTTCTTTACTCATACTTTTTCATACATTTTCTATATATCATATGTACATACATACATATCATCACGCCAAGTCCCTAACGGGGTAGGCAGAGAGTATAGAGCGCTAGTTCTCTCTAGACTTACATACCTCTTTCGCTTCGTCCACATTCATCAGTCTCTTCATACATGCTCGTCGGTTTCGAGTACTCTTAACGTTCCCGTCCTTCAGATTCGATCTATTTGATCAAATGATATATATTTGATCAAATAGATCAAATATATCATATGTAATGTATGTAACTGTTAGATTTATGGATATTCTAGTTTCCTCATTATTTCCATGCGATGTCGTGAGTCGCCGTTCGATTAAATCAACAGGGTTGCTCTTAAAAACAAATTTTATGAGGTTACTAATAATACTTTGTGCATACACTATATTGTGCTAGTTCAGAGTTAATCTATAGTATAAGTTTTGCTCATTACAGCATGTGTTTTACAAACTTTCGCATTTATAATGTTACGTATAAGCTTTTACCAGAGTTTTGAATCGAAGTAATATAGATATTTCTCCTCTATAGACTAGACGCTTCAACTATATTACTACTACTACATCTACTACAGCAACTATATTACTATAACTACATGTATGAAGGGACTGTATCCCTTCATACATGCTCGCCGCTATCGAGTACTTCTGATGTGACGTATATGATCGTTCCGTCGATTATTTCTGAACCAACCCTAAAGAAAATCCTTGCAGATTATAACGTCGAGTCTGTATATAATTTCTGATATTTATAGCCAACAGTTACCTACTGCTATGATAAATGTTTGTAATCTGCGCTGGGACGGACTCTTTAGCAAGGCTTAAGTTGTGTATCTAAAGTTAAGTGTACAGGTGTGTAACAAAAGGGGAAAACGACTAGTCAGTGTACTTGTTCCTACTATTAGAGATTAGATACATTATAATACCAGGTATGTCAGAGGAAGCATGAAGATAGCATAAACGCAGTTGATTTGCGTTCCCTTCGAAGAATGTGCAGTGTATCGATTTTAGATCGATAGAGATAGAGATAGTGTGATTTTAAAGACGAAGAAAGGCATTTTTCTTTGGTTTGGTCATATAGAAAAGATGAGTGAAGAAAGTTGGACGAATGTGTACAATGCGAAAGTGTGTGTCTAAAGAGGCAGAGGAAGACCAGGTTCCAGATACCTAGATCAAACCAATTGGGCACTCAAGGATGGGATCTTCAGGAGTACTCGAAACCGGCGAGCATGTATGAAGAGGCTAATGACGGACGGAGATCAAATTTATCGATCAACCAGTCAACGATGGAAATTTCAAGAGTAGGTACTCGTGAACGGCGTGCATGTATGAAAAGATTGGGCACGGTGTATGAAGCGAAAGAGGTCTGTAAGTCTAAAGGTGATCTGTGGAACAGTATCCTGGCGAACCCTAGTTCTGAGGATATAAAATATTTATTGAAATTATGTAAGCGTAGATTTTAATTACTTTTATATCCTGGTGTCCTCACTGAGTGACATAGTCGCTGTGCGACAAAACTCCTTAAATAAAGAGAAGAAAAAAGTCTAAAGATAACTAGCGCTGTTACTCCATCTGCTTACTCCGAGAAACACGATGACACGAATGGATGTGAAAACAATTATTTATTACCAAATGTTCAAAGTCTAAATGTGCACGCTAAAGAAACATCATAAATTGAATATGTCATGGCAAAACGATAACTTCGGATTCAGTTGACCTGGGGTCAAAATTCCCCACTCGCAGCAGGGCGCCACGGGGTATCGGGTGACAAGTTAAAAGAAAAACCTCAAATAAAAGATTACAATCGGAGAGGAGTAACGTTACCATGGCAACGGAATTTTGGAGAGCAATTTGTATTCCGATCTGTCGACTGGACAGTATGAATCGTGTGACGAAGTAAAGATATCGATACGATACTGAAATTTATTGATACG
Source organism: Drepana arcuata (assembly GCA_016069955.1). Taxonomy (NCBI): domain Eukaryota; kingdom Metazoa; phylum Arthropoda; class Insecta; order Lepidoptera; family Drepanidae; genus Drepana; species Drepana arcuata. The sequence continues at coordinate 14,489 of JACCPG010001991.1, read as the reverse complement.
ATTGACAGCTAAATCGATTTTAACTTCATTCAGTTATCGGATCCGAATACAGTTGTCACAGGGATGGATTAAGCACTTAGTGAAATGAACGTTTAATCTTCTCTGCAATTGCATACATTTTTTTTAACGATTACAATCTACGATTAAAAGAAAATTTTCTAGTTTTACCTTGACTTACAAATATGTATAAAAACAAAAAAAAACATTGCTTTAATTTTATGTAACTTGCCACTATTTCTTATTGAAATTACACCTTGCTATTTATATTTTTATGGTTAATAAACTCTGTGGTGTGCTCTCTGGGGAAACCTCAACGGGGTCATTTTGATTTATAAACAACTATGACAGACCAAATAATGTTTTTTAGTAAAATTAGCATTATTTCTTAGCCATTAAATATCTTCTAATGCAGTTTTAATAATATACGTCACAATTATTGAACAACATGATTTTATCGAGGAGGCAGAACATTTAAACCCAAATAAGTCCCTGAACTCGGTCGCATAGCGGTCATCAAGATGCGATATAACTATTTATGTGACAGCTGAACAAAGCATTGTGCGTGCTTTTTACCCTGCGCCGGCGCAGGAAATGGGATGCCGAATAAAAACATTAAGGCGCATGAGAATGAAGCGAGGATTGGCCACTATATTGATGGATGAAGAGAAAATATTTAGTACTTGGTAACTCGCTTGAGGGACTTTAACAAATATTGTATATGTATATATATTATTCCATCAGCTGTATAAATGTACCTTAATTAAATTTGTATTATTATATTTTCGAAATTAATAATATTTTAGTGAATGTTACACTATGGGTTTCATTTCAGTTATGTGTTATTTTAGTTTGTTGCTAGCGTAGAGGACTGAATAATGGAATAGGAAAGAATATTTTTAGTCGGCATATGTAGTTGCTATGACGAGTCTGTCACCGTCGGTACGACTGCAATTGCTTCTCAAACGTACGCAGTTTCTATCATGACTGTATTGCGGCTTTACCCGCGTAAAAAAATATTTCATTTTTGCTGAAATAAATTCTGTGCTTATCCAGGCAATAAATTATCTATCTTTGTAAAAAAATCTATCCAATTCCGTTCGATAGTTTTTGCGTCAAAGAGAGACAAATATTCTCGCAAACCTTCATATAAATATTTAGCTGCGGGATTACAACAAATCTTTGACTTTTTTAAAATAAGAACTGGTATTACTATCATATTTTATGAGTAACAAAAACTGTCATCGCCTCTATTGTCAACGAAATTGGATGCGGTTCATTTGATACTTGATTTATGATATTTGAACACAGATGATTTATCGATCCAATTAAGCTTATCTCCATTTCTTTTGTTGCAGGTAAAATACCTACGATGCAGACGCTTCACAGACGTCACTGAGCCTTAACGATTGAAGAAGATTTCGCATTCTACGAGACTATTCTTAATATTACAACACAGGCATAGGGCGAGCTTGTGGGTAAGCGGTTACCGCAGGGACTGTTTAAGAGGTCTTTTACCGTATTTTTATATTAAAAAGCCATCTCAACAACGCCACGATCGTTAAAATCAATGGTCGTCCTATTACGAGCGAAAATTCTAGTGTTTATCTTCTAAGTGCAACTTCGTATCTAAAGAATTAGAGTTGAGGTCAACGACCCTCAAATCGCTAATACTAAATGCAAAATAATACAACACGGTGTGCCATATTACACAATACACATGCAGTTAAAAGTACACTCGTACAGAATATTGTATTATGATACATTTAGGTCAGTTCGTTGTACTGTTGCGTGACAACCGTTTTTATGCAAATCACGTTTTTTTCATTGCTAACACGTGTTTTGTTGATTTTTCATGAGAGGTAATTTAAATGTCCCAATCGGATAATGACATCAATTATATTAATAAATTTCGTGATATTCTTGGCACAAATATATCAATATATCAGTGTGTGTGATTCTCGCCGGGTAGTAAGTGCGAGCGATAGCGGTGTTGCAAGCGTCCGTAAGGGCCGGTGATCGCTTACCATCAGGCGGACCGGATGCTTGTCTGTCACCTTTGTGGTATAAAAAAATAACACTTTAGAATGAGAACGTCTTGAAAACTCGATTTGACCGCACACTATGGATTGGATAGGCATGTCAAAAGTGCTTGAGACAACTCTTCAGAAAGACAAATGTAAATTAAACGAAAGAGATCTCGAAGTGTAGACAAAACTGACGCTCTACCCTCTCTACCTACCCCGTGAGAGACTTGACACGATTATACGAATTCTGATCGCCGTCTGGTCTAGTGGTAAGAGCTCCTGAATGCGAAACTTGAAGTCGCCGGTTCGATTCCCGCTGAGGGCAGATATTTGTGTGATGAACACGAATATTTGTACCTTAGTCTTGGATGTCCTATGTATTTATGTATATATCTAGCTATATAAGTAAATATGTCGTTGTCTAGTTACCGTAACACAAGCTTTGCTTAAGCAAAGCTTGTGTTACGGTAATGGATTGTGTATGGGACTAGGTCAATTAATGCGGAATTGTCTCAATGTATTTATTTATTTATTATATGTACATCTCTATGCATCCATGGCTGACAGAGAGGCATGTGACACACTTGTATAACAATCTATCAATGAAGTTAGCAACCTTACTCGAACACTTATTACATAGTTGGGTGAGTGGCCATACCCTATTAAGTACTTCGCCACTCGGAAAGATCTTTAAGGTTGTTGTAGACCATATTGATCCCTATAAGTCCGTCGGCTACGCAAGTGACTTACTTAGCCCGTGTACAGATCTCAGAAAATAAAATATATATATTTTATATATTAATATTAATAATAATCGATCGGACGCTCAAGGACGGGAACGTTAAGAGTACTCGAAACCGACGAGCATGTATGAAAGAGACTGATGAATGTAGACGAAGCGAAAGACGTATGTAAGTCTATAGAGAACTGGCGCTCTATACTCTCTGCCTACCCCGTTAGGGACTCGGCGTGATGATATGTATGTATGTATAAATAAAATAAATGTCCCAAATCTGTGTCACGCGGAAGGGTGCCAAGAAGACTAGCGCCATTGCCACGTTGTATGGCAATGCTGATTCGCTGAGCGAGATATTCGCCAGACCTCTTGTCACGGGAGGCCTCAAAGAGTTTCCTCGAGACCCGAGGCACCTGGCCCCACGGCCCTAGAGTTTCGACTCCAAACGCCACAAAAACGTAACCTTGGCATAGGTATGAATATGTATTTTAATTTAAAAAGCTTTAAAGATCACATCAGGTGGTCATTAGCTACCATATGTATGCATACGTAAGATTTTTATACTCAATCCTAGTAGCCTCCATGGAGGTAAAATACAGCGGGACTATTCTAAAATTCGGAGAAATATGTTTTTCGCTTGATATATTAGCGCAGGGTAAAAACATCGCCAATTAAGTGAGATAGCATAAGAGATATGCGTTTATTCATATGATCTTTCTAAGCAAATGCGATATTTATTTAAACCTAATCGTTTCTTTCTAATCATTATAGCATACTATGAATATTTAACGTTCTCTCAATTATTTAATATTCATTAAGAAATATAATAAATAAAGCAATGCCCTTTCGAGATTGCCAAAGTTATAACCAATTGTAAGTTTAATAGTTAATTTTTTTTCTTAATCATTAATAAGCGAATGAACTATCGGAGTAATACGTAGTCAATATTATCATAACTTCACGCCTACCCGAAAGGGTCCCCCAAAAGGGTAGGCAGTACCGGTAACACGCATTGAATGAAGGCGAGTCTATCACATCAATCAGCGTGTACCGATGATACTCCAACATTAGTGGAAGGTTGCACACTTACTCTATAAACTATAAGGAAGAATAGTGGGTGGCACTATCTATAAAATGCTTTGAATTCTTCTGTGACGTGTGCTAGATTCGCCGTAAGTCGGTCGTTTAGTAATAACAATCTGTATTTAAGATGAGAAAACTCTATGGTAAAACCTAAAAACTGCTGGAGACTTAAGGCTACTATCTTGACTATAAAAAAAATCACTTCCACAACGACTCTACAATTCAATTTTAATTATAGTATATAAATAGTTTATATATCTACCGCTTATGAAGGTGAAGTATGTAATGGAGGCAAAATACGAAAACGGTTGCCCTTGTTATCGCAAAGAGAAGCCAATTACCTTTTTAATTTATTGGTGTTATAACATTATAATTAAAGACCCTACAGCAGCGGTGCAATTAAGTCACGTACTCATATGACACATTTTTACACGAAGCAATTAATTATCAGGTTGCCGGAACAGAAGGGTGTAACATGAAATTTATAAATTAATTTCATTACATTTTCATTAATATTCTGATAAAAGTGTTTTTCGTGTTAATGCTGTTAGCATATTAAAGTATGTTTTTTCGTCCAATTACTTTAATAATAATAAATTTGCCGCCCTAGCCTCAAACGTACTCAGCCTCTTCGATTACCGCCACTGGTGAGTGAGAGATGAAACGTAAGACATGCCTTGTCCTGAGAAAGAATAGCTGTGTATCCTTATAGAAATACTAATAAAAAAATAAATGCCTTGGGACAAAGCCACACAAATTGACGTAAGTAGTCCCAAACTAAGCAAAGCTTGTGCTATGGAAACTAGGCAACGAATTACATACTCGTATAGATAAATAATTACATATATCCCCCTCGCAAACTCGCCGGCCCGTGGCGAAACGCACAAATCTTGCCTAAATACATACATATACATATCATCACGCCGAGTCCCTAACGGGGTAGACAGAGAGTTGCCTGAATATATAAATAAAATTACCAGTCCACCCCAGCTTCCTTGCTCGCGATCCAGCAACGTTCTAAGCCTGAGTGAGGTTCGCACCCCACAGGGGTTGCTCTTAGCTGTGTTTACTTAGCACATTAAAGTGCCTACCTGGAGGCCTTGGTCCTCGCCATTGCCTGGTTAAGTAGCAAAAGTTCCCGGATTTCAGGCTACGAGAGCCAACACAAAAACATACATATATACATAGGACATCCATGACAAAAAGACAAATACTCGTGTTCATCACACAAATATCCATCCCTAGCGGGTATCGAACTCGCGACCTTAAGCGTCGCAGTCAGGAGCACTGACTACTATACCAGAAGGCTGTCATTATATAACAGTTGTGGTGACTATTAAAGCTCATTTTCAAACGTGCCTTTAAAGACTACGTGAGTGGAATCCATCGGCATTATATTAAGTAAAGTATGCTAATATCTATTTAATATTCCTATTCTCAGTTGTAATGGGCAGTCAAAAACTACAACACTTGTTATCGAGACAATGCATAACCTACACACACACGCACGCACACACACAAACAAAATGTGGGAATATTCTTAAGAAATTCCTAGGGATGTTTTTTGGTGACTTTAAGCTGGATGTTAACAGTGTTTATAATCGTTCCGCCAGTTTCATCACGGAGTAAGCAGAGAGAGATGGAGTTAACTCTCTTTAAGCTTACAGACCTCTCAGATATTTATCAACCTACCCTATACTGAACTCCAAGTTGTTTCTTTGTTGTTGTAAAAATACTAGTTGTCTTCCAGCTTTAATGATTATGCTCCGCTCCCTTGGGTAGTACAATTATTATAATAGTCTATAATTGCCTTCTCAATAAACGGGCAAAATTTATACAAACATATCTTCCATAATTAAATCGGATTAGTAGTTCCAGAGATTACTTCGTGCAGCTGACAAATAACCAAATAATAATAACTATAATTTTTTTCGTATAGCATGAGGCGCGAGGATATATATATATATATATATATATATATATATATATATATATAGACTGACGACGGTCTGGTCTAGTGGTTAGAACTCGTGACTGCGAAACTTGAGGTCGCGGGTTCGAATCCCGCTGAGGGCAGATATTTGTGTGATGAACACGAGTATTTGTACCTTAGTCTAGGATGTCCTTTGTATTTGTGTATATGTATATGTATTTGATGGATTTGATAAAGTAAATGTAACAATAATTCTATTGGCAACTATCTATGAGAGGAGAGTTATGAAAAGTAGTAAAATGCACCCCACGCGTTTTACTCTGAATTTAATTATTTTGTTAATAACTTAAACTCTATTATAATTTTATTTTGAGGTGATAAATTCTGATTGATTGTTCGATGTTCTACTACTGTAATATAAACTCTTCGAAATTAAAATTATTTTCTATTTTTTAGTTCGGTTAGCAATAATAGCGTGTTTTTTTAGTTTTTTTAAACTATTATTTATATATATTTGCAACTGTCACAACACACGCTGTATAAAGAGTTAGAAATAAAACCTCTACCATTTATTTCAATAGTCATCAGTTATGTACAAACAATGAGATCTTACGAAGAAAGTGGTTAATCAAACAATTGAATGGTTGAAAAAGTTGTCGGTACCATTCGCTGCAAGTCCCATGTCCCACAATAAGACAATGCGTGTCCCACTTTCCCCGTATCTCGGCTCGAGTTGGCGCATTGTTTACAAACCTAATAAGCCGAGTTGATGATGTTGTTGCCTACCTAATGCTGCAGGTCAGAGTGGGATGAGATGAAAGCGAAAGGGTATGCGATGAGCATGTAGCGATGCACAAGTATCATTATGTATGCACGCCTTCCCATAAAAGCTTTTTTTTAGGTTTATTTTCTTTATAAATTATACATATGTAAGTATATTTATGTATATGTTATTGTATGTGTATAAAATAGGTATATGTTTCGTATTTATTTATTTAGATTGCTTAGTATATGTATATTATAGTAAATATGTATATTTCATCCGCTCAACTATCACACCTACCTTTTATCTCTATTTCTTTTCTCTCTTCACTTGGTTGCCTGGAAGAGATCGCTTTTGCGATAAGGCCGCCTATTGTGCCTATTACATGTTATTCTCTGTCTTTTTGTCATCCTATTTGTCTGTATGTGTGTGTGTACAATAAAGAATATTATTATTATTATTATTAAAAGCCTCCGAAAGGCAAATGACAACGCCCTCTTTTACTGGACATGTAATAAAGCGCTAAAGGGAGACTGTTCAAATCCGACTGTCTTAGGGTCGTCTTGCTATTTTTTTACCAATTGCGATGCCCCACCGTTCATCAGATATTTTTGACACAAGCCCATTCCATTCGGGAATCGAGACCGCTACCTCAATTTTTGCAGTCAGGAGCTCTGGCCACTAGACCAGAGACCGTCGGTATAAAAAATAAATATTTTTACGAAATTTGTTTGTAAAAGATGTATTTATGAGTGAAGAAAGATTGGCCAAAGAGATATCTGCCTCTTCTTGCACACACTTTTGCTGTGGAAGACCACGTTCCATCTACCTAGATGAAATCGATCGGACGCTCAAGGACGGGAACGTCAAGAGTACTTGAAACCGACGAGCATGTATGAAGAGACTGATGAATGTGGACGAAGCGAAAGAGGTATGTAAGTCAAGAGAGAACTGGCGCTCTATACTCTCTGCCTACCCCGTTAGGGACTCGGCGTGATGATATATATATATTGGACAAAAATATTTTTGCCGAGTGGAAAGACACTTCTTAGAATTTCATCTCAACGTGTGCAGGTGTCCATAATAGAGCCAACCTTAACGTTGTGAGAAGCACTGCTTCCTAAAACTCATTATTAAATACAGTGGCAACTACATAAACCACTTTATGTGGTCCCTACGGTGTCATATCGCCATTCACACGCTCATACAGTCATGTCCCATCCATCACAAAGAGCCCATCAAGAGATTGCGAAAGCGCACGCCAGGAAATAACATTACGGGGAAAAAATATGGACGGAAGTCGAGCGGAAGGACGGAGGTGTGTGCAGTCCGAAACTCGAGACATCCCTCTCTGTCCGTATATCATCAAAGAACCGGCTACTTGAATACTTTACAGTGAACAATGGCGATGTAGCTGTGCCGTATAATCCCACCAAATTACGTATTATGCTGTGTGGTCAAGGAGACCGGCAACCGCACCTCTGCTTAATTTTTGGAGCATTATTATACGACAAACAAAAGAACACAATTGTCAAACATATAATAAGCGTTTGAAGAAACCTGTTATCATTATCATTAAAATAAAATCTTGGGATCAAAACAGTCCTGCTCTACGCAGTATCAAACGAGTTCCCGAGAACACTAAGGCTCTGGAACCTCCCTGATGAGGCTACCTACAGTGCACTCTCTAGGTAACGGCAACGTCACGAAGTTTCTTTAAGGAGGTAGAGAATAAAATATGTAACCGCCAGTTGCCTGTCGCTGCCGAGGCACACGGAATAGTATCGTTCACATTAATGAATGAATTCATTAAAAAATATATTGTCCTCTTCTCATGTTTTATGCCAAAACTTGGCGATATGGTTAGACAATGATAATATGCTAGTTACCAAATAAAAATATAGTAAAAGTGCCGACAAAAGATTCGAACAGTTCAAAAATGCTGCAGGTGTTTGACACATCTACCCTCTTGTGATTAAACGGCTGACGTCCGTTTTCGAAAATGGAGCAAAAACGCTAACAATCAGCAAGCTGGCGCGCTCGTGCGCTTAACCGACTATTTTTTAAATGTCGTTTCTATTCATAAATTGATTTCCATTACCTCATACAAACGACACATACGAATGTTTTTGTTGTGCTAGTAGCAATGGATATTCGTTTTTCTGGTCGATGCAGTCTATCATTCACCTGTCGTGATTGATTTTAAAGCTCGGTGCACTTAGTTTAGTAAAAAGTTACTGATTCAAATGTATGGGTAACGGTTTTAAAGACTAATGTTGTTATAAAATACATTACTGTAAGGTGGTGCTGGTCGGGTCGGTTTGAAAGAGGCTCGAATCGAATATAGTTAAGAATATAGTTCGAATCCCGACTGTACCAAAAAGTTTTTTCTGAACTTATATACAGTGATTAATCACAGCAACTTTACTGTGAAGGAAAAGATCTAAACTAAATATGTATACGTTTGAGAAGAAGAAAACGTCTTTGAAAGACGACGAATTTCTTCCTTAACGTATTTAGTTTCGATGTTTTCCTTCACCGTAAAACTCGCGGTGTGGACTCATCACTGTACTTTGGTTCAGAGACTCATTGGTACAATCGGAATGCAAACTTGCATTATCCATGTTGCAGGCAATTACTCGAACCATTCGGCCACTTCGGCTTTAATTCGTCGAGCTAAGTACCTTGAGTTCAGTACCCATTATAAGCTAAGAGAGTTATTAGAAGCTTCTGTAAAGTACATAATTCTTCCTTTGCGAGCAGCCGCTTTGGCAAACAGGGAATTATGACACTTAAGCGGTTTTGCGAATGGGTGTGAACATTCTTAGAGCTATGGTAATTATGCATATGAAGTTAGCACGCCACTTAACTAGACAATAAACCATAGATGTATAGTGATTCTGGATGTGATTGCTTTTAAGAGTTCCGTAGTAATACAAAAATAATAATATAAATATCCTTTTTCACGCATTCCCACTAGGGTCCCCGAAAGGATAGGCAGAGGTGTATAGGTAATACTCATACACCCACTTTACGCCAGAGATATATTTTAGGTGCCAACGTAAATGATGGCATGTAAATCGCCGCCGCTCAAGCACGACTATACATACGCCTTTGAATTGCTTCTTAGACGTATGCAGGTTTCCTCTCGATGTTTTCCTACACCGTAAATCTCGTGGTGTGACTAATCCCTGTACTTAAGTTCCGAAAGACTCATTGGTGCAGTATTCGAACTTGCGATCTTCGTGTCCACCAAGGCTTCTTCTATTATAATATAAATATTTGTACTAATGGTAATTAATACTTGACTGCAACTCAAGGTTTATTAAAATGATATTAATATAATCGTGAGATAAATTATTAAACAACATCGTATCTAGTAACTCCTCATTATCATTTCCAACCATTAGTGCTGTGAGTCAAATGATTACCATAAACACTAGGGGTCAGCCAGCTTGTACGTTGGCGTAATGAACGTGGCTTATTCATGGCTTGACATTCAGCTTTGAAGGCTGTGAATACGAAATGGCGCCTTAGTCCTGCACCCTAAGATAGCGGGTCTCTTGACCCGAAGATAGGGGTTTATATAGAGTTGCAAACTAGCTAGAGAACACATCCCATTAGCATTGTTTGTTTGTAATGGGTCTGTAATACGTAATCTCAGAAAAATACGGATGATGATATTCTGAAATTAAATAACATTGTCATGAGTGAAGCCGCGGGTAAAGTGAGTCTATTATAATCTTTAGCGTCTACAATCAATTTATTAAATACATCAGTGTAGTAAAAGCCGCGGTGGCCGAGTGGTTCGTGCAGTTGTCTGCGACACAATGTCAATTCGAATCCCACCTGTACCGATAATTTTTTTTAACTTAAGTGCACTGATTATTCAAACCGCGAGCTTTACAAAGTAGGAAAACATCTAGAGGAAATTTGCATTCATTTGAGAACAAATTCAAAGGCGTAAGTATAGTCGCGCTTGAGACTCGCCGACTATCACGTTAGCACTTAAAATCTATTTCTGGCGGAAAGCGGGTGTGTGGGACTACCTATACACCTCTGCCTACCACTTCGGAGATCCTTGTAGAAAGGCGTGAGGATAAATATATATATTCCGTATGTAAGTCTAGAGAGAACTGGCGCTTTATTTGCTCTGATATGTCTTCGGGTACAGTTGGGCTTCGAACATGCAAACATAGCCTTGCAGACGACGTATCGAACCACTCAACCAAGGCAGTGAACACGGCAGAAAATAATTACTCTTTCATATACTTGTTCGTTGAAAGGAAAAGCGAAACACTAACAAACGTGTCATATCTCCTAGCTCAACCTCTTTTTGTATCATTTAGGCACAACCCTCGTAGCACTCGACAGCCCTAAATTACCCTCCACGTCACACGATGACACTCGACACATACATAATGTATGTATGAGGCATGTATGTAACGTCCTTTTACAGCGATGCATGAAGGTTCTCATGAATATTCATTTCACTTTGAACTCGTTCCTAGAGAAATCATGCTTTAAATAAGCTTGCCGTTTAGAATTAGTATTTCGTAATTAGAATCCCTGGTGGTTGTGTGATTTAGGTAGTCGCTCACTAAATTAGGATTCGAGATTCAAACCCGGTGTGCAGTGCACAATAAGCACGAGGTGACCTGCGTACGCCTAAATAATGTAAATATATTTTACTTGATAAAATTTTGTTGCTCGATAGTCCGACGGTTGCTCAATACGGCAACGGACTCGCCATTGGGCACTTTTGCAACTTAATCTATCTCCAACGAGTAAGTAGATTCTATTACACTCCTTCGGAATTTCCTGTGCAATGACAAGATATTATAAATTTTACTTTTATATATATACTTTGATTATAATAAAATTATTGATATTATCTATAAAGCCGTGGTGGCCAAGCGGTTGGAATACTCGCCTGCAACGCGAAGATCGCAAGTTTGAATCCCGACTACCGATGAATATATCTGAACTTCTACAGATTAGTCACACCACGAGCTTTTCGGCGAACGAACACATTGAGAGGAATCTTGCATACGTTTCAGGATACATTTTAATACTAATGTAGAGTTATGCTTGTTATGTTACCACCTAAACATATACCAGACGAAAAAAGTGTTTACTTACACACCTCTTACGACCCACTAGGGACGCTTGCAGCAAGCCGTGAATATATGTATATATAATATATCCTCACGCCTTCCCACAAGGGTCCCCGAAGGGGTAGGCAGAGGTGTATAGGTAATACCCACACACCCACTTTCCGCCAGAGGTATAATAGGTGCCAACGTGACAGATGGCGAGTCCATCGCCGTTACTCCGGCACGACTATAAATACGCCTTTGAATTTCTTTTCAGACGTATGTAGGTTTCCTCTCGATGTTTTCCTTCACCGTTAAGCTCGTGGTGTGACTAATCACTGTACTTAAGTTCAGAAAAACTCATTGGTACAATCGGGATTCGAACTTGCGACCTTTGCGTCGCAGGCAACTGCTCGAACCACTCGGCCACCACGGCTATATCAAGCTATATCACGGCTATATCAGCAAGCCGTGAATGTATGTATGTATGTATATATAATATAAAAAAAAAGTTTTACAAAAAAATCGGCTGTATTTATAAAAATACATTAATAAGAAAACCAAAAGGTCTCGTGAGCTTGGTTTTGAAATTTCATTATAGCTATTCCCACGTTTCAATCACGAATTGTAAGTGCGTCTTACCAAAATGCCAAGTACGATCGTATCTCACATTTACCCGTATTTGGCACGAGATCGCGCCTGCGGGTTTGCTCGGAAGTATTAAGGAATTTCCTTATTCATACTTCATTGTGCGTCAAATTTATTGCGAAAGTACACAGTTATTATTAATTATAACTGTTTTAAATATTAACTGTGTACACTCAAGAATGTACACAGTTATTACAATAAAGAACTTACTTACTTTTTTTTTGTATTATAAACTTGTCAATCATTTCAACTTTCAACGGTACTCAGTGCATGAAACAAAGGTTTATTTTATTACTGAAAAAATAATTACTAAAGTGGATATACGATATCACTGAAAATTTATTTAAAATGTCTTTTTAAATTGTTCACTCTACACACACACACACACACACACACACACACACATCACACACACATCACACACATCACACACACACCACACATCACACACACATCACACACACACACCACACATCACACACACTACACATCACACACACACATCACACGCACACACACACACCACACATCACACACACACACACATCCACACCACACATAAACACAACATACTATATTTTGTAATATCCACATTAGTTACTAGTACCATAATTTGTTCAATTCTAATGCTTTCGCCCGCGGGACAGGCTTTGCCTAGTGTGGGGGTGAGTTAAAAAAAAATTGTAAATACGTCTTGGAAAATAAATTATTATTAATTGTTACTTACTTACTTAAAGGCAATGAAATAAAATGTAATTTTAACTTGGATTTTTGAGGTTGGATTTTAGGAGCCGCAGTGGTCGAGTGGTTCGCTAATTGACCTGCAATGCAAATATGATAACATCAAATCCCGACTATACCAATGAGTTTTAATAATAATAATAAATACCTGGGACAACTCCACACAAATTGACCTAGTCCCAAATTAAGCAAAGCTTGTGCTATGGTAACTAGACAACGATATATTTACTTATATAGATAGATATATACTTAAATACATAGGACATCCAAGACTAAGGTATAAATATTCGTGTTCATCACACAAATATCTGCCCACAGCGGGATTCGAACCCGCGACCTCAAGTTTCGCAGTCAGGAGCTCTAACCACTAGACCAGACGGTCGTCAAAAGTTTCTGGAATTAATTATACCAAGAAAGTGAGGAACCAACATCAACAGCGGAAACCTACATACGTTTGGGAAATATACCCTTGCCGTTTCTCAAGGTCACTGTTATTCAGGTCTTTGAATTTCGTCTCATACGTTTGAAGGTATCTTCATGACGTTTCTTTAAACAACTACATACATACATACATATCATCACGCCAAGTCCCTAACGGGGTAGGCAGAGAGTATAGAGCGCCAGTTCTCTCTAGACTTACATACCTCTTTCGCTTCGTCCACATTCATCAGTCTCTTCATACATGCTCGTCGGTTTCGAGTACTCTTAACGTTACCGTCCTTCAGAGTCCGATCTATTTGATCCAGGTAGTTGGAACGTGGCCTTCCTCTGCCTCTTCTTGCACACACTTTTGCTTTGTATATCTGTTTCGTCAATCTTTCTTCACTCATCTTTTCTATGTGTCCAAACCAACGTAACATGCCTTTCTTCATCTTTACAATCACACCCTCATTCACGCCAGTTGATTTGCGAATCTCTTCATTGCGGATTCGATCTAATATCGTCACGCCGTACATTTTTCGAAGAGATCGCATCTCGACTGCATTCAAGCTATTTTCATACTTCCTCTGACATACCCAGGATTCGCTGCCATAAACAACTAAAGATAAATAAACATTATTATTACAACTCAAAAAAGTAACAATAAAACAAACTATTAGTAAAGACGCAGCCCGGTAGGCTTGCGATAGGATCGGATTCTGAAGTCCCTTGAACGACGCAGGCGCAGATACGAGTCATAGAGTAGTCGTGAAACAGAAGCTGGCTTTTAAAATTGCCTACCTATTTAAATATAATAATATAAAGCCAATAAATAAAATAAATAATGCAATAAATATTACACTACCTAAGATATTTAAGCTTACTATATAGTTTTCTAGTTAGTTAGTTTTTTAGTTAGTTATTCGTACTCTACAGTTAGATTGTTGTAATAATAGTCATATTCTAACTGTAGGGTACGAATAGGACTATTTTAGTAAAAAAAAAGAACTTACTTAAAGAATGCTGCTAGTCTTCTTGGCACGTT